>JABFEA020000130.1:928975-947605 GCA_019775915.2 Cyphomyrus plagiostoma | reverse complement strand
CCCCCGGTGCCGGACACCGAGCCCCTTCATCTGCCCTGTGCCGGACTCGGATCCCCTACCTTTGCACTGTTCCGGACTGGGATCCCCTTCATGTGCCCTGTGCCGGACTGGCATCCCCTCCATGTGCCCTGTGCTGGACTGGGATCCCCTCCATGTGCCCTGTGCCGGACTGGCATCCCATCCATGTGCCCTGTGCCGGACTGGGATCCCCTCCATGTACCCTGTGCCAGACTGGCATCCCCTCCATGTACCCTGTGCCGGACTGGGATCCCCTCCAGTACTATTCTGTGCTGCTTGGGATAGGCTCCCAACCTCCATGCGATGTAGCTCAAAATAATCAGTCAGAAGATAAACGGATAGATAAACATGTTATGCATCTAAATTGTGCCACAGCAGATGTAAACTTTTCCCCAGGTAATTCTGGCTGTTTGCACTCAGTGCTGCCCAAATACTGTATTCTTGGAAATAATCCAGAGCTGGTCTTCCTCTCATGGAGCTGCTTCCTTGCATTCTTATGGTCTCAACCTGTGTTGGACAAGCTATTGCTGCATGTAGTGAAAGATCTGAACCAGTCTAGCTGTGAGCTCCTCTCGGCAGCAGGTGGAAGGCTGCGGGCGTCAGAGGTCAGTGGTGCTGAGCTCTATATAGCTCACTTTTGATAAGAATGCTTTGCTGCATTCACATTGTTTCACTATGGCTAAACTAACTGCTTTGCAAATGATCCAGAAACCTTGCCGTGACATATCTGTTGCCTTGGAGACAAATTTGGGGGAAACACAAGATGCTGTTTGGCCCTAGTGGTTAAACCAAATAAAATAAATGAATAAACAAATAAATAAAATGCTGGTTGGTGACGGAATAACAATTCTGTAACCCTTGTAACTTTTAATTAAAATGTCACTTGCAATTTACTTTGAAAATGTTAGACGAGTTCACATTTCCACAGAATAATTTAATGGCTCGCCTCTGTAATTTCATAGCTATTTATCTCATTACATCATATGTCTAAAATTAACTTCAGAAAGACATAGCCCTTAAGTGACATTATCGTCACATAAATTGAAAATTGATTGCATTAACTGGATGAACAACACAGTTTAAAGAACATTGAGTTTTTTTGCTTGTTACAACACGATTAAGAACTATATGTTTTTTTGCAATTTAGATAGATAAATATAATGAAAAGCAGCAGCTGCGGTTTTAGTGGAAGCTAGCATGTTTTGGTTGTGTAAGGTTACGTTTAGCTCTACGTTGCTCTGTGCTAATGTTATCGAGTGGGAATTTATTGCGCCCCTGCTTACAAACTTTAGCGCACATCAGTGTGTACCAAAAAGCTTTTACAATATGTATATTTACAATAAAGCTTTTGACAATATGCCTTCTTCTATGTGAGTGGTTGACCAGGTGTAAATAACATATCCAGTTAGTTTTTTAACTGTTTAGCTTTCAGGGAACTTTTTCCTGGTGTATATGGCTGACAGACTGTTGCTAATTGCTGATGAAGGGTTTCTGCCTGGCCACCGTGTTCCTTTAAGGTCCCCACACACTGTATACATAACATGCCCCCCACCCCCAACCAAGACTGGATCCATGAATATAACAGCTTATTTTGTGGAATTTAAGAAGGTACCTGAAAATCTCGCTGTGGACTCTGAGAACTCATTACCCAGACGGGGGGTGAGTACGTTGTTTTCCACCAGTGGGGCTAAATTATTGGAAGGAGTGCAGGTCTGATTGATTCTGAGCAGAAGGGTGATTGCATTCTCAGCCCGAGTCTCTGGTGAGAGGAACATAAGAACGATCTCTCGACACTGCCTGTTTCGGGGAGGTCTAGCAAAGACTGCCTCTGTGTCCGATTCTTTTTTTTTCTTCTTATTAATGTTGCTCTGTGGCGGACAGCGCTCGTCTTTACAGCGTCTTTAAACATTTGCCTCAGGATCCAGATGCAGCATTACGATTTTTGAAAACCCCACGGAACACTGCTTTTGGAATGGGGTTAGTAGCAGTTATCTGACTGATCGTGAACCAGTTTATTTATTTATTTTTTGTCGTTATCGTGGCTGGGTTAATCAATGTCCCTACACAAGGCCGGAGCCTGTGACCCTACCAAAGAACGGTGATTGAAGTGAATTGAGAAACAGGCTGTCACACACAAAACATTGATATTTGCTGTGTTTCGCCCCCACTTGTCATCCCCCCCTGGCTGTAGGAAGGAAAAAAAGGAACTTCTTATTTGCTAAAGGAGATGGAAACTCAGCAGTTGTTCTTTGTTCAGATTAATAACAAAGTGAGATGGTTATTATTCTGAAACAGAAATACATCATAAACAACACAGGTGAGCACGTTGATCTGGCTATCGATTTGGCTTGGTTTTAAAGTGAGGGCTTCCAGCTGGGCGACTGGGAGCCGCAGGGAAATGGTCCTGTCTGGTAATTAGCTTCCCATTTGTTGTCCGTTCCTCATCGGTGAGCAGCCTGCCTAATTGCACTGTGTTTTCAGGGGTCAGATCTGTGCCCCTGGGTGTGGATAGCAGTGAGAAATGTCTGGCGTCGTTGCAGGCAGGTGGGTGAGGATGACTTACCTGTGTTGGGGCCTGTACTGACGGTGTTAGCAGTGATTCTTTATCTCACCTGTGGTTAGTTAGCCTGGAAATTGCAGAAGAGGGATATGCTGAAAGCTAATTTTAATTGACCGAATTTGTCGGTCAAGGAAACTGACTAAAACCTTTTCTTTTATTTGTACTCCTTCTTGTAATAAAAGTTGTAAACATAAACCTACACATAAATGTATATTTTTAATAGACACTGTTCCTTTAAATGGGGATGCATTGTAATACATATGCATGTTTATGAGCTCATGCCACGCAGTATTTTCCAAAGGCCTTTTATGAAGCGCCGTGAATCGCTCAGCATCACACAAGATTGGATATTGAGTAATAAAGAAGCATAAGAAGGGAAACAGCCTTCAGTTGATGGTAATACCCTTCCTCTGGGAGATTTAATGGGGTGGATCCCCTCTGGCATATTTTAACGATATATTCGCTAAGGAAGCGCAATTCCAAAAGTGTTACGCTGCTGCTGTCTTTGCATTTATGAGGTCATACACTGTGACCAGCAGAATGGTGGTGCCTTGGTACCATTTCATCCCAGGGTGTTTCTGATGCGTGATAGAGGCACTTGTACTCCACCAGATTATTGTCCCCTGTTGAATTCTCAAATCTGATTGGTCAGAGAGGTGTTGATTCATTTTCTATAACCACACGTAGTGCCAGGCAAGTGAATCACAGTAGTAGATCAATGCACTATTATAATCTTTAAATCTAACTAAATTACTTAAAATTGCAGATCAAGAGAACAATCTGAAAACAATGGAAACTAAACAGCAACGTTCAATTATTGGCAGAAGTAGTTCTACTAATTAATGTGTTTTCAGTTCTCAAACATGAATATAATGCCTTAAGGTACAAAAGTACCTATGAATGTGTAGAATCCATGATATAAGCAGGTTAATGCACTCAAAGCTGTTCTCTTTGATTCTTTTATATCAGTTTCTCTCCCCCCCCCAGCCCCCGTCTTCCTTTTTTTTGTGCTCCCATCCCCCCATGGCTCTGTGTGCCTCCCCGGGAGAAAGTCGCTGTAAGGTCTGTGGCTCCCCAATGCCGTTTGTCCTCCCTGCAGCTGGTCCTGGGGGTCGATGTTGCTTATGTGGAGTGAAAAGGGGGCCTTCAACTGGTCGTCCTGATAATAGGAGAGCAGAGGACGACAGGGGGGCACCTGTTCAATGTCATCCCTGCAGGCTGTCTGTCACTCCTCTGTGGGGACCTGCCCTTTGAGCATGAACATGTACAATGGATCTCTTGCGAATGAGCAGCTTAAAAGTGGTCAGGGAGTCACTTCTGGAATTGCTCTGGCTTGTGTTTCTAAATGCTTTCTACAGATAAGTGATACCCAATCCGGTCCTTGGGGACGCACAGACAGTCCAGGTTTTACCCAGAGCTGAGAGGGAGGTAAAATGTGGACTGACTGGCAGGGAGCCAGGAAGGAGCAAAAACATGGACCATCAGTGGGTCCCCGAGGACCAGAAACACTGAACTACAGATCTTTGGGGAAATTCTGGTGCAAAATCTGAGATCTGCTGAATTTGCCAATTTCCTAATGCGTGGTGATGACTTGCTCCATGCTGCCTGTCTTCTGTCTTTATTCTGAAAACTTAATCCACTAATATCCCCCAGGCGCAGTTGGGGGAGCAAAGGCAGCACTGAGGAGGGGAGGCAAAAAAATCAAACTTAGGGTTTGTGACTAAAGTCAGTTCTCCAGTCATTTCTGCAAAGCTCCTCATGTAAGGTATAAAGTTAGTCAGAATAATCTTATGATAATATCTCTTATGTGATGTGAGCCATTTCCTCTTTTCCTCTTTTTCTTGAGCTTCACTTGAAAACAAATGGTCACGATGTAATATTTCGTAGAAAACGTGGAAGATTGCATTCTTTATGCACACATTTGCTGCAGGTGCAATCAGGCATCGCACCAGAGGGGATATTTATTGTGGCACCATTTACGCCATTGCTGCCTCTAAGTGATAGCCACGCTCCATCATCACTTCTGGAATTCATTTGCAATCACCCGCCTAGCTGGGGCAGGGAAGAAAGACCAGTCAGAAAGAGCCTCATCGGGGGGAAGCTTCTCGTCATCCCCACTGTCAATTTTGGCCTTGTGCAATTTGGCTGAGGGCCCAAAGCCTACCTGAAAGACGTGCTGTCGTGAGAAGAGGAAAACACCGCAAAACACGCCAATGCAGAATGAAAACATCCTGTTAATGCCCATGCCCTGCGTTTCCTGCGTCGTGGCTGCTACATTTGCCCACACATGCATTTCCACTGGAGGGTTGCTCTTATTGTGGTAACGTGGGCTTTTTTACGGAAGCTCATGCCACTGTCGGTGGAGTCAGGATGATGCTGACAGCCCACTGTGTCTCTGCCACAAACGGCCGTCTTGGCATTTTAACAATTTCCTGATAAAGGCCACGTTTGACACCACTGCGTAGTACAGCCATGGTTGTGCTTCAGTTTCGGTCATCTGAAACGTCTCGTCACGGTGGCTGGTCATCCTGGTTTCTGAAATCTAGGCTTTGACTACTGACATGTTTGCAGTGGTATTTGGATACCCTGGCAAGGGCAAGATGGGCACAGTGGGGGCAGAAAGCAGACCCCCAGTCCTGTGGTCTTACGCCGCATGTTATCCACTGTGTCACCCCAATGTGTAGCATGTGTGCTAAACAAAATTCAGACAACACTTTGGAGTTTAACTTTAGAGTATTTGGCACTGGAAACACTGTCCTGCAAAGTCATGGATCACGCATTTAAAGCATGAACAATTCAATGACTATAATGAAGTATAATGATATCTTAAGACACACTTGATGGTATGTGCATATTTAAAATAAATACAGTTAACATCTGTCATGCTAGTTAGTCTGTCTGGGGGAAAAAAAAATCTAAATAAATTTCTTGCATATTCAAACTGCTCAAATTTGTTTTTTTTTATAACTCACGCAGCACGCAGAATTGCCAAGCTTGGTTGATTGGGTGCGACCAATTTATAGATTAAAGAACATGCTTCTAGAATCAGAACTTACTGAATCACACCTGTGTCAGGAAGTCTTTCCTTAAGTGTTAAGTTCCGGTACAATATGAAGGAACTGGATAAATAATCTCCAGTGCTTGGAGTCTAGGGAGGGGAATAGGCTGGTGGAGAGTGACATTGACTTATCCTGTATTTCTGTTTTTTTGTTTCTTTCATTCCCAGATCGCTTTGTTCGGGGAATCCAAGCGGGTGACAATTGTCTTGGTGGCCATTGATATGTTTATTGCTCGTGGATTCCTGCCTGCGTGCGGAGTGTGGTGTGATGAATGTGGTGGGGGGCAGCATGAAGGGTAGGGGTGCTGAGGCGGGGAGGGGGCGGGGACGGGATGATTGATTTCCGTCCTGCTTTCTCCTCCGCGGAGTTCCCTGAAGTCCTGGATTAATGATCTGGCGCTGTGCACATCGATCAGGAGGCGCTGCATGGAGTCCTGATCCCTGCCACCCCCTCACAGGGGGTGCCGGCTGGTCCCGCTCTTGGCACGTCCCCCCCCCACGCACCCCAGCCAGTCTCAATGGCCTCCGTAATTCTCCTAGTTCTCCACGGGAATGGGAGACAATGACAGTGTAGAAATGCTCACAGAACTAGCCTGGGTGGCCAATGCGATACATACATCTCAGTTTTGGCACCAGCAGGCAACAAGCCCACGAAACATACATGCCGCTTTTGGCAAATATTGACAGATTCTGTCAGCGAGTCAGTTGCCCGACTTGGATTCAAAAGGCCTGGATAAGCGAACAACTTAAACTCGCTCCCAAAAACATGAGCCCAGATTACTCAAGATTAACGTTAGTTGCGCTTAGCGAAACTACACAGCTTCTTGATCATCATAATGCTCTATTGAATTCATATAAATTGCTTTGGTTGCCATGGCTCCATCTCAGATGTGGCTACAAAGCTTTTATTTCACGTGTGTCTTTTGAAGTATGACTAGGTCTCAAGCGCATCCCTCGTTGTTATTTTATTTATTTCGCTTGCCTGTCTCTGACTTGATTTTCCTCATGTCATCTTCCCAGGTTGGCTTCATCTACATTTGAGGTCCCCGCCTGGTACCACGGCTGACAATCAGTTATTTTCTTACAGTCGCTCCTTGTCCGGCAGTAGATGATGATAATTTGTGGGCCTGATTATCGGTTTACTGGCAACCTGGCCAGTTGTCCCTGACATGCTTTACCTGAAAGAGAGTGCTTTATATCCAGCTCCTGCAAGGTGCGTTGGAGGTCACGCAGAGTGTGTCTAAGATCCTTACTCGACTATCAAAAAAGTGAAGCCTTCTCAGGCACAAGGGACCCTGTTTGTCTTTTACTATCCCACTTGCTGGGGTGGGGCTGAGGCAGATACAGCACAGAGCACAAGGTAGGGGCACACTCTTGTCAGTCCACCACAGCTTAGATTCTTAGCACAATAAGCAAGAAAAAGACATTCTTTCAGGTACAACATATAAACACACACATAGCTAGGGGTTGGACTCCTCAGCCAAGAGGCACGAGGCAACAGGACCACCTACTCAGCCAGGGTCCTGCCTTCTTTTTGCCCATAATTTTATTACTTTTCAAATAAATTTCCTTGAGTTCTTACTGAAGGGTTTTCCTATCCATATTGGTATAGCTAAAAATGTCAAGGAAATGTTGGAAACGTCTATATATTTTACCATGCTGTCAATATGTCAATAAATGGTGACTCCGTCCAGTATTTCTCAATATTTTATGAGGTTTTTATTGTGGCACGGATTACGCGGATGAGACCTTAAGGGCCCCCTCATCCCTCCGTGGTATTAACTGCTCCTGGCTGTCCGTCAAACCCCCCCCCCCCCGGTACACGTGCCTCCTGCCAGCACTGTCACAGGAATTCTTTGCCTTGCAGAGGCTCTCATAGACATGTGGCATACCGGTGAGCCTTCAGAGGGTGGATGCACTCCCAGGAAGCCTGATATGAATGAACAAACTGTCCCAGTTTCTCAACTGGCTTCTCCCTCCTCATACGCTGCAGATCCGGTCCACGGCCCCCAGAACGTGAACGTGGTGGATATCCGCGCGCGGCAGCTGACTCTGCAGTGGGAGACCTTCGGTTACGCCGTGACACGCTGCCACAGCTACAACCTGACAGTGCAGTACCAGTACGCCTTCAACCAGCAGGACTTCGCCGCTGAGGAGCTCATCCAGACATCGTCGCACTACACGCTGCGAGGCCTGCGGCCCTTCGTCACCGTGCGCCTCCGCCTGGTTCTGGCCAACCCGGAAGGCCGCAAGGAGAGCGAGGAGATCGTCAAGCAGACCGAGGAAGATGGTAGGGTGGCCACTTTCAGTTGGCGGAAAATACGGGACCCACACGGACTGCACTGTCCGTGGGTCCTGGAGGACCGGGTTGTGAAACGCTGCCCTGGGGGTCAGTGAGCGAAAAGCGTGACGTGCGTTGCTTCCGGAAAGGATAGAAATGACCACATGTCCATGGCAACCAAACCTAGAACATCAAGGGATATCCAGGAGAAGCACATATACAGACCCCTCCCTGGGTAGTTATGGTCCATGTTATGATACTTCGACTTTCGTACATTATTCAATAAATTATGAGATATTCAACATTTTATTATAAAACAGGGCTTCGATGATTTTGCCCAACTGTTGGCTAATGTAAGTGTTCTATGCATGTTTAAGGAAGGCTGGGTAGGTGTACTGCATTAAAATGCATTTTTGCCTTATTTTCTTAAATTGTATTTTGCCAATTTATCTTACAATAAATTGATCGGAACGTAAGACCATTGTAACCTGGGGAAAGCCTGTATACCGAGTGTCCATTCCAGCGCTTGATGCTTTTAGATGTTTTATTCCCACCCGTCACATTAACTCCACCCTAAAACATGACCACAAGCATAAACATTGATCAGAAGGTGGTGCGGTGGGAGATTTATGGCACATCTGGTATTTTCCTCCCCATTTTTTTTGTCTTAATGTCACTTAATTTAGCTAAAACATTCTCCTCAGGTCATTAGCTACCAATAGCACCTTTATATTCACCAACAAATCAGTTCAGGGGATTCATTTTTTTCATGTAGCGTCCTAACCTGATGGCAAAAAAACAGTAAATGAGAAACTCTGCTGAAATACAGACCTAGAACAACCTCTTAGGCTGAGAAACACATATACTGGGCAAAGGCTTGATGAAAACATATTTTTTGTTAACAGGGTCTGAAGTTAATAGCAGCTTTCCACATTGGCACTCAATCAAGGAAAGATATTTTACTTTTAATGCACATAAGGGAAAAAGACAAATTTACATCCTTTGGGTTGCATAGATTTTTTCCTTTTTTAAAAAAAAGAGTATTTCTATACTGTCAAAATCATTAGTCAAAAACTTGGCTTGATTTATGTATCATAACAGATGCACTGCAGTGAAGTGAGATGAAGAAACAGATACACTTCAAATGAAGTCTCTGGTGAATGGGAGACTACCTAGTCTAGAAAATTTTAATTGTCTTTGATTAAGCAGACTTTAATCTTAGGATAGTCATTTTGTAATTAGTACACAGTGTGTATATTGTTTTTTTCTGCCTCTAATTGGTGTATAATTATGAGTAGTTTATTTCATTTTTTTAATACTACATTCCGTACTTATGATTCCAATTAAATTACATTTTTTTCTCTAAAAATCTAAACTCCGTAGTCCACAGTGGCTGCAATTTTAGAATAAGTAGCATAACTTCAGATTATTAATGCACTTGTGCTTTTGATGGCAGCTTTTGAGTTTTGCCGTGCTCAGCATTCTTGGAGCATTTTAATTGTTGCGGCTTCTCGTTAAGCACTGCTTGGAAAATGCTAACCCCCATTTGTTTCAGGAGAGGCAGCATTTATGGGTTCGGTCTGTGACCGCGGGCCACGACTTCCACATTTATTTGGCACATTTAAAAATACACAAATGTACGTACACCGGTGATTCTCAACTCAGGATTTTGAGACCCCCAGACTGTCTGCATTTTTGCTCCCTTCCAGTTCCCAATACAAACAGTCAAGAACAAAATAAACTCGCAAGAACATAAGATACTTGTTACAGGTATGTTGGGAGCTGGGAGGGAGCAAAAATGTATCTTGATGGTTCCCAAGGCCTGGGTTGAGAAACACCGGTGTATACAACATAAATAATGGTTGTTAGGTTTCTTTTTTTTCTGCTTTCAATATTACATGTGGGTTTGTGGGTTTCCTTTTTGGAGTAACTCATATCTTAGTGTAAATGTTTTGCTAAAAAATTTTCAAGTGGGAACACAAATAAATATAATGTCATCAATCCCCCATTTTGTTATACAACAGACATAAACTGCATCAGCAGACATACAACTGCATTTAATTCAGAGACCTTCAGCTAGTGTGGTCTACTCAAAACTGAAAGGTATTATTGCTGTTCTGCTGTAGAACAGAATTGCTTCTCAGAACATAATATGTTTATATGAGCAGTTTAATTTCTGTCATGGTCAAGGGTCTAGGGTTCTCAGAAATATATTAAGATTTGTACAATTTTCCACCAGTTTTTGCTATAACAGATGATGAAGAACTTTGATACAGGCATTTTCTGTACATAGCATACAATCATGCGCAATCAGAAATGGAGGCAGTCCAGGCACTGCCAGTCATAGAGGGTGGTCTCATTAGGCAAGGATGCAACCAATGTATGCTTGATATTTGGGGTGGGGCAAGAATGACATTATTTTTTTACTGTCCACTGTACTTCTGTTCTTAGTGTTGAAACGGGTCTTCGACAATGGAAGATAACATAAAGTGGCAGAACATAACAAGTACTGCTTTCCAGGTGTTTCACTATGTTATTCCTATTCAGCCCCATAAGGAGAGGGTGAGGTTTGGTATGAGGTGAATAACAGACCATGTGCTCACACACAGAGACTAACCTCAGCAAGACCCGAAACGCCTTCTGTGTAAGAACTGCAGTGCCATGTAATATGAACCCCCATCAACAATTTTGTGAGCAGTTTATGCCTCTTGATGACGCAGGCCAATTAACGCTGGATAGTGGGTCTGTGTGTGGCAGGTGCAGTGGAAGCTGTAAGAAGTACAACAAACGTCGTTATTATCAATTAATGATTAGCACCATCAGCAGACACCATCCACCTACCCTGTGAGGAGTGTGGATTTCTCACTGGGGGAAGTTGGCCCCAAGAGTTGGGAATTATTATCGTTTCGGAGGGGTAAAATGAGGAAATGCTCTATGAGTCGGCTGCTTAATGAAACATGTCACTCAGGCTGTCTTTTGCGAGAAGTTAATCAAGTTTTCATTAGAATGATATATGGCCATTTATCTTTTGCGGTAAACCCGTCTCCCTTCCACTCACGCGCACGCCCTCACGCATGCACGCAGATAAGATGCAGGAAACCATGACATCTAATTCATTCCCATAGTCTCGAGAATTGAATATGATTTCCCAGACCAGTGAGTTCCGATGCTGAGTCACATTTCTGTATCCAAATGTGACCTAAACACTTATCGTCGTATGAGATACACAAGATTAAACACTGGAGATACACCAGTCTATCACCAAGCACTATAGACCACAGAGATAGCTAACTGTGGGAGCTTGAAGAAGGTTCACAAAAACTTGAAGCAAAATCTGCAGACCTACCTCTGTCATATTTAATTTTACTCACACTTCCACAACATCATCAACCGTCACAATTAATTTAAGAGCCACGTGAAGCGGACAAGCCACAGATGCCCGTTAAGTTTGAGTAAATTGGTTCTTAACAAAGCCATTATCACACATTCCCCGATCGTGAGGAATTAAATTCAATGCACCACTGTAAATGACCATGGCCCCAGCAGGAAGACCCCAAGGAGCTAGCGTCTCCCCAATGACGGGAGGTGGTTCAGAGGTATGCCCACAGGTTGCTTCTTGTCAGCCTTTAGGCAAATGAAGATAGCTTAATTCTTTCTGCTTCTCATGGTGACTGGCTTCTTTTCCCCTTGTGTCAACTGGTATGTAATCGTTAGCAGGACCCAGGGGGGTTCAGAGAGCCAGGCAGCATAATGTTTGAGTCCCAGTGGTTTGTTTTTCAATGACTTCATCTCTTGTCGCCTGCATAAAAATGTCTGCTGAGACAGCCACCTTCCCCCGTGTTCCTACGACAAGCTGATGTCCCACAATGCCTGTGAGATATGTGGCCTCACAGCTGTTGGATGCTCAGTCAGACCGTCCCAGTTGCGGGTTGTGCACTGACTTCAGTGTGTTCATCTCCCTCCTTTCAGTGCCCGGCTCTGTTCCCATGGAATCCATTCAGAACAGTCCATACGAAGAGAAGATCTTCATGCAGTGGAAGGCACCCAATGAGACCAATGGGGTCATCACACTTTATGAGGTAAATAATGTCTGCCATCTCACAGCACCTTACGAGTTACGCCTGCTTTTTCCAGACAAGGATCTTTCACAATCCACAACAAACAATCCAGTTCAAATCCACACCTCTTAGCAAGTACAAAATCCCAGCTACTCGGCTACACTTGTAGAATGCCTTTGGTTATAACCAGTAGTAGAGTACTGGCTCAAGATCTGTAGTCCCAGACATTCTATACTGTAGTAGTGTTTCCAGTGTTACTCCAGTGAGTTATCAAGCTTGCCGTTTCTCAAAAGTGGGTTGCAGAGTGTGTGATTAAAAAAAATCTGGATTTGGATTTTTTTGTTGTTTAACAGTGCATGAACACATTGTGCTACTACTGTCACTGCAATATTTATATAATATTTACCATTCCTGTTCTATTTTTTTGGAAAACAATTTGGTTTATGTTTTTTTTTTTACATTTGGGCCATGATTTAACCTGAGGCTAAACCAACTGAGAAGTACTGATCTAGCTAAAATAACTGTATATTTCGTAAGCTAAGAACATTAGATAAGCAGTTCTATAAATACCAATGAACTGACTACATAGCTACCATTTGTGGCCCGATTATTTTTGCTTTTATGGACTAAGTATGTATAAAGCAGTGCTTTAGCATCCTCAATTCAAGTGACAAGATCTTTGAGATCCTGGCCTATCTAGACTCGCTGTCCATATTAACTGCGTACCTGAGCCAGCCAATCCAGAGGATTTGTTAATAGGAGCTAACGTCACAATAGTGGTGAAAAAATACTCTACTTACTCAGTGACGTCTGAAACCAGCCCACGTAGTCCAGTAGAAGAATCGATAGGATGTCCTAGCTGACGAAGAGGGTATCATCCCTCTGGGAATTACTCCTGACATGAAATATCTGCTGAAGTGCCAAACACACTTGGACGTACAGGCTCAATTGTGGGCCAACTGTTTAGCTACAGTTTAAAGATGTTGCCAAAGCAGAAACTAGAAGTAGGCGTCGACCTACCGTATGTGAGTCATTTGGTTTTGAATTATCAGATATGTTACTGGTGGTGATAGATAAGTCCATAGGGTCCGGGCAGTGAGTCAGTGAGTGGGTGATTTAAAGGCATTTACGTACCCAGGTGACGGATGGTCACCCTACATTTTGGTTGTGGTGGTAGTGGAAGGAAAGTACTCCATAATGCCCCCCCCCCTCTGTCTTCCTTCCTCATCATGAAAACTGACTTACACTTTTTAATTCAGTGTCTGAAGGTTCACTGTTATTCACTTTTTAGGGGCAAGACTGTCAAACCTTACGCTTATTTAAAAGTTAATTATCAACCGGTCAGATCTTATTAATGGCATATGAATTACAAGCAGGCACATAAAAATTCTGAGGTATGTTCCCATCAGATGCTTGAAGAATCCTTTGTGCACCTAACCCTTTCTGTAGGTATGTGGTAAATAAAGAAAACATAATCCTATACACTAACCACTGCTCTTTCGCTGTTTTGGAGCACTGTCTGACTGTGCCACACTGTCTGACTGTGACGTCCTCTGAGCATCTCCTTGTGAGGCATCAGCGCTGTGCACGCGTGTGTGTGTGTGTGTGTGTGTGTGTGTATTCCTTCCTTTTCTCAGCAAACCAATAATTACACTTCTTTTGATGTTGCTGACATCTCTGCTTGAGGGCTGAGCTGGGTCTTCAGGTGTAGGCACCGTGGTGTAAGGGGAGGAGGATTGTGGTCCATGGGGGAGAATACACAGAAGCCCAGCCCGCTCTCTGAAGTACCCTGCTGTTCCTTACCCCTACCTGTGACTGTAATTTAGAGGCAAATTACTCTGTTCTCTCTCCCTGATCGTGGGATTGACAGCATCTGCTAAATGTATTGAGCCCCATACAATGTGTTCTCATTTTCCCCAGTAATTGCCGTAATAGCTTCCATTGATTTAATTAACCCTCCCACCCTTTCGTCCTCCAGTGGCATAATCTGCGTGATCTGAGAGACTATAACCCTCTTTTCTTATGTTAAAGCTGCAGGCAAATTAGGCTTAGAACAATCCCGCCTTGTCCTGAGGCTAAGGGGGACTGATGGAGCATAAGGGCTTGGTTCCAGGTGCTAATGGCGACCGAACTGCAAAGCAAGCAGAGTATTTCATATGACGGTGTGGTTGGTCAGGCACAAAACATCAGCAGGCCGTGTTAACCCATGGGGACCATATGACGGCGAGACCCAAATCATAACCTGAATGGGAAAAAAATGGAAATAAGGCCTTTCAAATCAAAAAATCATAAATAACCAAGCAGAGGACCTGATAACAGGGAATCTGTTGAGCGGTGGCATAGGTATTATCAAGTTGTTCTGGAAGTTAATTGCCTGCCTGACAAAAAGATAATTAAAGGCACAACTCAATTCCCATGTTATTTCCTGACATCATACAAGTTAATAAACATCAGTGAGGATGGAACAGTACTCATCCGTGTCCTGTACATGCTGAACCAGCATGGGGAGTCTTTGATCCACGTTGTGTTAAACACTGATGCCTTAATTGTCCTTCATGTCTTTGTTCGACTGACAGTTCTTACAGCAGTAGGAGTAGCCCCATGTAAAACAGTTGTTAACTAATCAGCTTTAAACTGAATAATACTTTTGAGGTGACAGTATCAAACAGGAAGCAAATACCAGTGTCACCTTAATCATGTCTTTTAACAGTTTATTGTCATTGGTTATGAATGTTTAATCAATAGCATAAATACAAAACCTCGCCACAGACATTTGGCTATAGTATTTCCATGTAATACTAAATTAAAATGGTTAAATGAGGATAACAAATAGATTTATTCTTTACATGTGTGTTGTACAGGGTTCTGGATATATTTATTTTTTATATTTATAAGTATAATTATAAGTATTGACCCACCTTTATTCTTGTATCTGTTGGTTGTGTCTCATTCTAACGTGTTACCCTAAATATACCCTATAATGGTGGAAAAATGGCAGCTGCTTATCTAATGTGATGGTTTAACAGCTGTTGCATTAAGAGCTGGGGCTGAAATGGATTATAGCCATGGCTGTAGGAACTCCTGTTGAACCCTGTAAGAAGGTGCATAAAGTCAGCCACACCATTTTGTTTTTGGATTCTGTCTTGTGAGCTACTTAGGCAAAATACAAAGGTTTAGGGTCCTGTGCTTTTGAGAGCTGTGGTGATTTTTTTTGTGGCATGAGAGCGTTGTGAATTGGCAGACATTAAGTGGACCCTCCCCGCGCCAGAACATTAAACTGGGAAATAGACCTTGAGACAGGACGGCAACAACAATTAAGTTTATTTAGAAAATCAGATCTGCATAGAAGCGATTAAAACACCCCCATAAACGCTTTGTTAAGGCGCCGTTTTATAGATGTGCCACCTGCCTAACGAAGACAAAGAGACGGTGCGACCCCCGCGGGTATGCGGGCGGCCGGTCTGCACTTCCGTACCGATTTTCATTTCCGCCGAAAACGCGCTAAATGAAGCTGCGATTCCCCGCTCACTTCGGCGGCGTGAAAAAGCCCCGGAGAGCCGGGAACAGTGGCGATCCTGCCCCCCTCCGTCTGGTACATGTTGGCAGGCATCCGGCTGCCAGGGATTTGCAAGGACACACGCTTGGGCAGTACCTGAAGATGCCTCCTACCTTTCCCTAATTTACTGATTTAAATTTTTTTTTTAATTATTTTATTTCATGGTGACCATTTTTGACAGCGCCCGGGCATCTTAATTTATCAGGCGCCGCACTCACCAGATAGCGATCTCCGTGCTTCCTGCCACATAAATATGCTTTTTGCAAAGAAAGGTCAGCGTTAAACCACATGCATATATACAGAGATTGCATTCAGTATTGGCTCCTGGTAGCCTAGTTGCATCGACAGAATTTCTTAGAAATGTACCTTGAGACTTTGCCATTGCGTGGTGTGCGTTAAATAAATACATGTAAACATAAAATCCAGGTGAAATACTCCACTAGCAGCCAATGTTGCCTGAATAGATTTTGGTTTGTATGTTTATTCATTTACCCGTTTATTACTTTCAGGCTGTTGGCAATTAATAAATGAACCGAGCTGCCAGAATGTTTGGGTTCCGGGTCGAAATGCAAAACGCTTAAGGCTTATACAGATATATGGACTTATTGCATTATCTTGGGTAAGAATTGCACATGCTACTGATAGGCTAGGCAATTATTGGATTTACGTGATACCACAAGACTGCTGAAGTGTCCAATTTAAATGTTAATGGTAAATGGGGGGCTTTAAATAATCCAGCAGGGTTTCAAGTCTTTGCATTGCAGAGACAGCACTTCAGCATCGGTAGGGTCCAATTCAAGTTATGACAGAAATGTTACCTGGTGGCACGTTTGCAGTTCCAGTAAAGGGATTAAAAAGATCAAGAAGTGGTTGCAGGTATGTTTCATCCATCTATCCATCCACGTATGTTCTAACTATGTGTGCAGTGCTGGACCAGGGTGAGTCTGGAACTTATTCCAGGAAGAATAGGACATAAAGCAAGGGTCACCCTGAGGTCTATTTCAGTAATAGGAGTATTAAATAATAATAATAACAACATAATTTTTTATTGTTATCATTATTATTGTTGTTATTTAGTGGGGGGGGGGCACAGTGGTGCAGTAGTTAGTTCTGTCACCTCACACTTCTGGAACCTAGGTTCAAGTCTCTGCCCATGTCCCATGTGTGCTGAGTTTGCATGTTCTTCCTGTGTCATTATGGGGTTTCCTCCAGTTCCCCTCCCCTCACAGTCCAACGTCATGCTGAGGGTGATTGGACTTACCCATAGGTGTGTGTGTGAGAGAGCGAGTGTGTTCTGTGATGGGTTGGCACCCCATCCTGGATTGTTCCCTACCTTGTGCCTGTAGCCTCCAGGATAAGAACCCCCCCGCCACAACCCTGAATAGAACAAACCATTTCAGAAGATGGATAGAATAATTTATTTGATGGTTTGTGCAACTAAAAAAACACAAATTAAGCTGTAGAACAGGGATCACTAACATGGTGCCCACGGGCACCAACATGCCCCC
The DNA here is from genome assembly GCA_019775915.2 of Cyphomyrus plagiostoma. Classification (NCBI taxonomy): domain Eukaryota; kingdom Metazoa; phylum Chordata; class Actinopteri; order Osteoglossiformes; family Mormyridae; genus Cyphomyrus; species Cyphomyrus plagiostoma. The sequence continues at coordinate 930,566 of JABFEA020000130.1, read as the reverse complement.
AAGGACCACATGAGTCCCCCACGGAGGTGTACTAAAAATAGCCCAACTCAGCAGTGAGCAGCGTCTGAAATTTAATTTTATCCTTTTGCTGTTTTTCTTTAATCACATTTGCATTTATATAGATTTGAAAATAACAATATCTAAAAAAAGCATTTAAAACATGTTTATTATACATGAAGTTTAGATAAGTTTAGGAGACTGGTAGCCCTTTGCATAGCTCACTACCCGTGAAGTAGCTCTCAGTTTCAAAAAGGTTGGTGACCCCTGCTTTAGAGAATTTAAATTAATCACATAATTTTTATGTGATTCCTTATTCGCTGGTTGAAAATTATAAAAAATATGATTTGTTTTTGATACATCATGTAACTCATTTTAAAGGACAAACAAAACAAACAATAAAAATAGCTTTTTACCATTCCATTGATATACTCTCACTGTTGTAATGATACATGCTATAAGCTGCCTAAATAAGTGTCGTTCAATTCTTAAAGGAACTAGCAAGTTTACTAATGTCCCTCCACTGAGATGTGCAGTGTATGCCTATTGTTACATTTAGCAATGCTTTTCACCGTTAAATGACATCACTAAGCCTAAATGTGCTTTACTGAGGTCAGGGCCGCTTCACATCTCTCTCTATCCACACCCTGCTGCCTTTCCGACAGCAGTTAGCCTGGTGGAAAGAAACTCCTATTCCACAAAGTGCCAGTTCAATCAAGCCCAGTCCTGCTTTTAACTGGTCTGTGACGGCCTAAATGTGGCAGGACAGGACACAGGCCAGCTGTTTGGTCCGTCACCCCGGGGCCCACTGTCACCCAAATGCTCCGTGGGTGAATGGTCCCCGGTTCTGCATGCCTTCATTTCCCCCTCACGCGTTTCGTTTTTGTCACTACAGTGCTTTTCTCTCCGCCACATGCCGCCGGGGATGAGCCTCATCCAAACAACCTCTGCCAGGTGCCACTCAGCGGCACCAGTAATGCTCAGCCATTGGCTGTTTTTTGACAATGATGTAGAAAACAAAAAATAGAGCATCTAGCATTTACCAGAGCCTTGTCACTCTGCCCTAGAACCCCCTCCAATCACATCACCTTCTGACAAGGTAATGTGCTTAGTACCCAGCTATGTATATACATTTTATTTATATATATACATATATATGAAAAGATTGGTGCAATTACACTGTGGGAAGCACTGTTACCTCACATCCCCGTTATTGTGGTTTGATTCCAGCCTGAGCTCTGTGTGCATGTTCTCCCCGTGTTCCTAGTGGAACTCCAGCCTCCTGCCACAGTCCAAAACCATGCAGTTGGGTGAACAGATGTGTCCCTCCCGGAATTGCTGGTAATGATTGTCTGTGTGTGATTTGTGCCCTTGTATGGGCCAGTGTCCAGTCCAGTATTTCCACCGCCTGGTGTCCCGTGCAGGGTCTGCACCTTATGGTGGGGTTACATTCCGATGAACCTATTGTAAGTGGAAAATATCGTACAACCCCAAATCCGAAAAAGTTGGGACAGGGCGGAAAATGTGAATAAAAAAATAAAGCAGTAATTCACAAATTTCCCTTAACTTTTATTTCATTGCAGACAGTATGAAC
>JABFEA020000130.1:911194-925029 GCA_019775915.2 Cyphomyrus plagiostoma | reverse complement strand
TATTTGAAAAGAACGAACCTGCAAATGTCTCAACTGACCAATCAGAATCAAGCATTCCAGAGAGCCGTGTAATAAATTGTGTTAATCTATGTTTGTTATTCTTCACTCATAGCAACAGAAGAGGTTGCTATACAGGCTTTTTGCTTCATATTCAGGAAGAAGCACGACAAATCTCATAGTCTAAAAGCGGGACAGCACTGGTAATTTGTCAGAGTTCAAGCTCAACTGTTATAAAAGGTTTGAGTTCCATATTCAGATTTGTGTTACATGTGCAAAATATGGCCACTTTCCATTTGGCCTGTGTGTTATTGCTTTTGCTGTTGTTGCATGTGTTTTATGGTGCATTCAAATGGGGTCGTGTTTACTGTGTTCATGTCGATGAGCCCATTTGTCTGGAGTAATCATTCGAACTTTATTAAATAAATAAATGTGTGCACAAATAAATGCATTGTGAAATGTTGCAGTAAATAATATGAAATTTGTGCATCAATATGTTGTGAAATGTGACAATAAATTATATGAAATGTTAGCATATATATGTTTAAAAAATTCTTCCTGTTTTTAATTATTTATTGCTGGTTTTATTTATATCCTTGTTTGTTTTAATGACACCGAAGATGAGCGTGGTGGTGCAGTGATTACTGACTTTGCCTCTCCTCCGGGGCCTGGGTTCAGGTCACTGCCAGGGTTCTATGGGCTTTCTGCCGGCCACTCCGGATTTCCGGCCCCACAGTCCAAAAACATGCTGTGGTTAATTGGATTTGTTGAATTGCCCATATGTGTACAGGAAGGAAACTTAAAGCTTGAATATATTTTGAAGATGTTGTGCACTTAGGAAGCAACAGTGTTCATGGTGTTATTTTTCTAGCTTCTGACACAAGCTTATCCTTTTTTACGCTCATTGTTCTTCAAACAGGGAGCAAGTGAGCCGTATTTTGCACTTGCGGATATGACATCACCGCATCATGTGCAAAGAGCCCATTGGAGTAAATTTTGCTGCAGCTACCTATATGTAGATATGTGACTTATAGGGACTGGAAGCAAAGAACAAAGTCAGAACATTTGAAAGCTCAGAATAAAAGTTTTTTAGTGCAAAAAAATGTTTTAATCTTATTTGCAACCATTTATAATGCACGTTATTGCATAACACATTATTCAATTATATGATTTTATATTTGTTATGTACTATGTGTTATAAATGTGCATTAAAAAGCTCTCTATACTAATGGTAATTTACTAAACATAAACGGACAACAAGTTTTTCTCATTCTGGGGGTCCAACATCCAGAATAGCGCCTGTGTGTTTTCTCTTCAGGCGCTCCTGCATAGCGCTGGTGCTCGAATAGTGTGTCATCGAACTTTGCACAGTGTAAAACCACCTTTTTGTTTTGTGATTATTTGAACTATTCCCATAACTACATAGTGATCTTAAAGGAAAACATTAGTTATAAGGAATTGAAGCTTTTTAGAAATCACAATGGTAATTTCATGAAAATAAAAAGAGTGATGCATCAGTTTAATTATTGATTTTCAGCACTGACGTCGTCGGCTACATCAACTTATTGCAGCAAACTGGGAGAATTGCCAGTACCATTTAAGGATAATAAAATAACGATAGACAGCCGAATGGATTGTGTCCAGCTTATTTTTGGTGAAACTCGAAGATTAGTTATCATGGCAGAGTCCCTCCAAAGTTACTGAGCTGTGGGATCTGTTTTCAAATTGTTCATTAGTTCCCCTTTTGTGAATTAAACACTGGTGCTCACAAGCTGATGCACATGTACTCGCCCAAGCATGATCCGTGTAATTTGTCTGTAATGATTTTTCTGTAATATATTTTTTTTTTTGTTTCACCTCCTTAATATGGACGGATTAAAAAAACATCAGATCTACATTATTCTGGCTTTCACCATGGATTTTATAGCTAATGTGGAATATCTTTCTGTGATTTTTCATTTAATTTTAATTTCTGATTGATGAAATCAGCACTGTGCAACAAGATATAATTTTTGTCATTATCAGATATGTACATAAATCCACAGTAATCCTGCATTAACCGCCAAGGGCAGAAGATGTAAGCAACACACACCCTCAATAACACCGCAGTTACATACGCGTACTGTGGGGTTGATGTAGGAGTACAGAGTCATCAATTCATCTGAGTTGCATGTTTTTTAACAATAAGAAAAAGCACAGGACCCTGAAAATCCCCACACAAATACTGCAGGCATGACTGGGACAGTCATGGCATTACTTTCCACTGGAAACCGTTAGCCAGTCAAACCATTAGCTATGCATGTCAATGATGACAGCAGTCATTTTTAGTGTTTGAGTATAACACATTTCTCGTAACCTGGAAAGTGTGGTTTCTGGAATGTGCACTCAAACTGAGCTTTTGTATATGAAAAAATAATGGTGTTAATGTTTGAAAAAGGTTTGTTAATTTTTTAAAATCCATCATTGTTTGTTTATTGTAGCAAAGATGCAAAAATACATTCTTCTTGTTCAGCCATTCTGCTGACTGCTATTTAAGAAACCATGTACCGTTCTAAAATGTGCTATATCCAGGGGTTAAATCAGAATCGGAGAGGAGGGAGAGCCCCATCAGCTACAGACAGATAGGAAGTCAAGTCTTGGCAGCAGTACGGTAAGCAAAATAAGTTCAAATTCAAAGAACAGAACAGAAATTAAGGAGTCATTCAGGAATAACTCGTCCACTAAAGAAATCTGAGCAACTAATGCAAATTAGCATTGAAGCTGATGAAAAAAACATGATTTTTAGTGCGAAATTGACATTTTACTTTTGAATCTTTTACTCTTCTACTTTTGTATCTCTCATTTGTGGAAACAAAAGTGATTTTCAGAATTTCTTTATAAATTGATCTTTTATATATCATTATTAATCTTCTCCTCCAGTCATAAAACATACCATGCCTGCACAATATAAATGATAAAAATAGCCTTATTTATAACAGTCTTAAACGATCAGGAATATCTTTGACATACAAATGTATGTCAAATCTCCATATTTTTAATCCATAGTATAGTAGGACATGTATATAAGTACAATAGTAATGCGAGTAAAGGTTTCTGTCATTTACTGTCACATTAGGAAAGCTATGACAAATAAACATTTTTTTCTTGTTTAAATGTCTTATTTTTATGGCATTGCAAGCTTATACAGGTGAATAACTGTGAGAGGAGTAAAAACCTCTAGGAAGTCGCATCTTGGTGCATCTTTTTAGGGATATACGCTTTAATTTTTCTTCAACCCAAAATTTCATTGACAACCATAATAGTACCTAAATGGTTAATCTGCCTTTTCCCCAGTAAAAGTTCATCTTAAATTTGATTTAAAAAGAGGTTAAATGTGGAAAAAATACCTTTTGGGCACGTACTCTTACAGCTTACCTTTGTTAATGGTGATGGGTTTTTAATTACGTCTCCGTGTCAATTCCTTTATCTTCCCTTTACCTTTTATCTTGCTAGAGGTGAATGACGCTAAATTAATTTGAGAAACAAAGGTGTAAATTAATTATGTAAAAAAATTTAAATAGTATTTAAAGTTAAAAGGCTCCATTTTGCTCTGAATGGAAATTAAAGGTCTTTTTCCTTTATTGTGAGAGCTGTGTCTCTTCATACGCAAATTTCACTGTAGAGGTCCTCGACAGAGTCAGGGCTGTTGCACTGTGTACGAGGAATTTGAGAACAGTTTAGCCTGGGTAAATGTTATTGGCTGGCCTTTTATTTAATTGCAAAAAATATTGCTGTGACATTTTTTTTTACTCAAAGGGATGTTTAGCAAAAGAATCAGAGTCAGTCAATGCCAGGCATCATTTCATTCTCAACCCATAACCCCCAGCCCCCAAACAGCTGGAATGTCAAGGTAGTGGCCAACTGGGAGACTCTGGAGAAATCCCAGCGGTGAATTTTCGTTTGGCAGGGTGGTTCAGGAAAAGTCATTAATACTCATGAGAGAAGCGCTTCCTTATTGGCCAGTGAATGCTTAGACAGAATGCCTCACTTGTAATAGCATCACTACTTAATAGCTATGCCTAGTATAAGTGGTTTGCTAATCTGCCTTAAATGTTACTACATTCTACATTTCCATTTAAGAAAACAACATGTATAATTGCAGAAATTCAACATGACATCATTTAATGAAGCAATGCTACTATACATAATCTACCTTACCACCGTCAGCTAAACTTTTAACAAGAAAAAACAGGCACATGTCGATGAGAGCTGGATAATTGGGTTGTGCTTCTCTCATGAATATTAATGCATTTTCCTGAACCATCCTGTAAAACGAAAATTTGCTTCCCAGTGGGTCACTTAGCTGTTGTTAGGGTTATGGGCGGAAGAGAAATGTGAAAATTTATGAATAATACTTGCTCCCCACCAACCTTAACCCATAACTGTGGCGTTGTGCAGGTAAGAACCACGGCAGGCAAGCGAGAATCCAATAACATGGGGTTTATTCACGGTAGAGGACAGGGACGCAGAGGAATACACCTCACACTACGTCAATGTCTAATCTCGCAACTGAACTAAGACACAGACTAAAATACTGGGGAAACGCTGGCAAGAACAAGACACAGGTGAGAACAATCAGGAATAAACACGAGGTAACAAGGTGGGCGTGGCACACACGAGGATCGTTTGGAGTGGGATGTGACAATAACAGTCTGCTTTCCTGAATGATAACATGAAAAGTCCATTTATTGCCAATTTCTAAACGAACTGTACTGTGCACTTTGCATGTCAAATTACTTTGCCATTTCCTATCAAGACCTTTTTTTTATAATATACAAACCACCTGAATTATGTCCCTGTATGTGCAAAATTCCTACTATATGCACTGGGAGCAATATGTTTTGGACTCATTATTAAAAATGCAGGAAAAATGAATGGCACTGAAAAATAAATAAAAATTCTGTGGTAAGTGCCAAATTCCACAGTTACAAGAACAGCTGACATGTGAGTGAGGCTGGTCGTCAGGACAAAGATGCATGGCCTACCCAAGACTTTTAGTATTCTGGGGCTGGGCAGACCAAAGCATCACGGTGGCGAGGAATGAAAATGAGGAGAGACGGATTCACACGTAGTTCGTCTTTATAACCAGTGCTTAAAAGGCCGCACAAATAGCAACAGTGACACTCAGGCCAAAACTACTGGTAAACACAGGGAGGTTACACACTGGACAAGAAGGCTCAAATGCGGTAGGTCAATATTCAACTCTAGGACACATCAGGATTACACATACAGCACAAGGTAAGGATACATGTAATACTCAGGAGCACACAAGTATTTACGCTAACAAATGCATGCCACTATTAATAGGACATACACAGGGACTGTATTCATGGCTTGCGAGCATGGTGGGATATGCTAATCCCACTGGCACTACAACATTATACACTTACATTAACAAATATTATGTTTTACTCATTGTTTTTGGCTTATGCAAGTTTCTACAAAGTTTTGGCAAGTTCCAAAAATATTCATGCATAATTATTCATGGATAACCTGCGAATAAGCAAAACCACAAATGTCAAAGGTGGAAAAGTATAATGACACCTGTTATGAGAATTTATGTAATTTGCTAAACCTGTCAGTGGTTTTAATATTAGCTTATTGCAGTAGACCTACATACTTAAAATAAATATGCTGTTATGTATATTGCAAGTTAAGTTAATGTTCATTTTATTGTTGAATGCCTTAGTTATCGAAGTTAGTCTGGAAATAATTTTAATCCTTAATGATTCACTTTTGGAATTTGGGGGGTTTTGTAATGTCTTCTGAAAGTGAAATAAATTAGACTATCCATTCTTCAACTTTTTTCTTTGTCCTGATTAACATACGATATTTAGTTATGGTCAATTGACTTCTTAGATGCATTATTAAAATGGCACACAGGGAACTCATTAGCCATCTAATATAAGGGGCCTCTGTCAAGTTTGATGGTTCTTTTTGAATTATAATTAAACTAGACCAAGATTTAAAAAAAATATTTAAGGATTCCTCTGACAGTACATGCTTATGACCCAGCTAGACCAATACACATTCATAATCTCTGGAATAATCTAGTGCCCTTTGTTTCAATGTACTCTTTGTTAGCTGACATGTGCATCCATCTTTTAAATCATTGAATCTCTCTGTTAGCTATGCTGAATCGCTGACTTTAGCTTTTACCTGTATTGCACATCAATCTGGATACTTCTTTGCTGCATGAAGAAATTCATAATTGTTAAGAATACACAATGTTTTGTTATGTATATACAAGAAACACAAGTGGAACTTAATGCCTTTTGCACAAAAACAGCAAAAAATAGCAGTTGAAACTGATGTCGAGTGGCCCCTCATGTCGGGTGGCCCCTGATGTCGGGTGGCCCCGATCTCATATTTTGTCACCGATTGAGGGGGTCCTCTTTTGAGAACTTCCCAATGGTCAGTCTGTGACCAAACTGAGTAGTGGCCAGGGAAGTAGATTTGTCTGGAAAAGCCAAGAGACAAAGGAACTATTCCACCCATCCTTTGTGACACCCTCCATGGATATACATGATGTTACACAAGCAATAGCTTTAGATGAAGTATGGCAGATGAATATAAAGTGGATTTAAGGTTTGATATATTTAACTGTAACTGGGTTATGAAAAAGCTGCTACCAGTGGAAAGTAATGCCAAAATGAAACAATTTTCTAATAGCTTGTAAACAGAAATGTTTCCATGACCTCAGAAATACCAGACAACTTCGCAAGTTACAAATACGGGACATACCCTGCTAAATATAATTAGGTGGATGATAGATTTTTTTGATCCCATGGAGAAAATTGCTTACAGCAGCAAAGGAATATATCGTGCAGATATACAAATACATAGCATGCAAGCCCACTCTTTCTTTTTCTATAATGTTAAAGAGAGTTGGGCAGCCAAATCACCAGGTCCCCCCCCCATACTTGGCAGCTTTCTTTCTTTCTTTTCTTTCTTTCTTTCTTTTTTTCCCTTTCGCCTGTTTTTGTATTATCCTGTATAAATGCATGTAAAACGCCTTGATGTGACTACGTTGTGAAATATGCTATATAAAAATAAAGTGATTTGCAACACGAAACAATGCACAGTGTTAAATGAATAGATAGATAAAATATGCATCATGAGGGTTTTCTGTTAGAGTTGGATAGTTGTTTTGTGGTGTATTTTCTGTTGTGGCAAGTAAGGAGGAACAGTAGATGAGGGTACTGCCAAATGCCCCTGGAGAGGTGAGATTTATACAAGGATCATAGGGAAATATACACAGGTTGTGGTGACGAAGTTCAAGGGGAGGAACTTTTTCCCCCAGTCAGATGGACATAGCACGTGTGGTGCAGATGGGATGATCAGAAGGTGGCAGTGCCATCAGTGAAATGTTCTTCCTGGCTGCCGAGGGAACGTAAGCAGCTTGGCTTGATCAGAAGGAGGCAGTCCTTGCTTACCCTTTTTTTTCACTCCCTGACCTAATCCCCAGTACAAGCCTTAAGCTGCACTCGGAACGACAGCTCTGCCCCTTGTGTGGGGCAGTTTGGTCACTGGATGGATTCTGTTATCATTCCTTCTGACCCAGCATGAGAAAAACACTGTTAATGATATGCGTAGTGCTGATCACTGCCTGCTGGGGAACCGTTGCGTCATACTGTTTCTCAGTACTGTCCAAGCATCTTTCATAGCTGGGGTAAGGGATCACTCAGGCTCAGGATACTATGCAGGGTATCTTTCAGAGCAGGGGCACATTCTGCAGGCTCAGGATACCATGCAGGGTATCCTTCAGAGGGGGGGGCACATTCTGCAAGCTCAGGATACCACGCAGGGTATCTTTCAGAGCAGGGACACATTCTGCAGGCTTAGGATACTACGCAGGGTGTCTTTCAGAGCAGAGGCACATTCTGCAGGCTCAGGGAACCTTGGGTTTTTTTGGAGCAGAGGCACATTCTGTAAAAAAAAAAAAAAATGTGGTTCCCTGGGCCTTCAGTCATAGGGTGCCACTTTTGCAATAACTCAATGAAATTTCTTTTTTGCTAGATATTCCACGGTCAACTGTAAGTGTTATTATTGCAAAGTGGAAGCATTTAGGAACAACAGTGACAGACAACCTAAAGTGACAGAACAAGCTAATTGCTGAGGTGCATAGTGCTTAAAATGTCCTCTGGCATCACCCCCAGAATAAAACTGTGCACCGAGAGCTTCATGGAATGTACTTCCATGGCTGAACAGCTGCATGCAAGCTTCACATCACCAAGCGCAACGCCAAGTGTCTGATGGAGTGATCTAAAGTACGCTGTCACTGGACTCTAGAGCAGTGAAAACATGTTCTGTGGAGTGAGGAATCATACCTCTCTCTGTCAGTCAGGTTTTGGTGAATACCAGGTGAATTTTACCTGCCTGACTGCATGCACCAGTTGTAAAGTTTGGAGGGATAATGGTATGGGGTTGTTTTCGTGTGGAAAACCTTCTCAGAAAAGTGGCAGCTGTTGTAGCTGCAAAGGGGGGACCAACTCGTTATTGATGCCTATGGATTTAGAATGGGACGTCATAGAAGTTCCCGAGGGTGAAATAGCCAGGTGTCCCAATACTTTTGTCCATATAGTGTATCATATGAAAATGAGTCACTTTAGAGAAAAAAATGCATCACTGAGTACAGTACTGGTCATAGCCGGTGTGGCGCCATAGGCGAGCATTAATGAATGCAAACCCCCTGTCTGAGACGCAGTGAAATTGGCTGGCAAGTCGGTGCCCCATAAGAAGTTGGTTCCCTTCCTGGCCTCCTATGTCACTAGGATTAATCAGCGCTGTGTATATACAGTAAATGTTGTATACTTATTTGGGTGAAGAATTTTCCTTGCTTTCTATTTTAGAACTTGTAAAATGCTTGAAAGGATTTATAAAACATTCCATTAAAATGTAGGTCAGTGCTATACTGTATAAACGTAAAAATGTAGGTCAGTGGAGAGTGTCACTTTATGAAAATTAACAACACAAAATAACTGATTTTATTATGTAAATATTCTGGGTTCTTTGGTAATAGGTACTTTTTTATTTCTGTGCAGTAGTGACAAAGAGAATGTATATTTACTTGTTGAGGAATTGAGCTGCAGCATAGGGACACCAGGGACAGGAGACACACGTTCACACAGAATGGGCAAAACAGAAAAACCATTTCACCTAAATTGCATGTCTGCGGATGTCGGGAGGAAATGAGAGCAGCTACAGGAATGAGAAAACATAGAGAGACACACCAGGCATGGAGTTTGAACCCATGACTGTGAGCTCACAATGTCAGCTTTCACCTGCTTTGTGGTAGCTTTATTTAGCTGGATGTACTTGTCTAAAATTGCATAGTCCATTCTCAGTGGATAACTGCAAATTGTTATCAGGCTTGTGCTTAAGTTCCACTCCTCTAAGTAAATTTGAGCCTAAAGGGCTTTTTTCGTTCTCTTAATTAACCAATGGCAAGTAATGACTGTGCAAATGATGTCACTGATGGTGACAACCCAGAGGATATATCTCAAAGGCATAGAAGAGAATTAAGGTTCAAACGGTAAACAAATCTTACCTCACATGTACTTACCTCACAAGGACACTCCTCTATATAAGCCTCAGGTCTTTTTTTCATGGGAGTAGTTTGTTTCATAATAGTTTGCTTTCTGTAACCGTGTTTTTTTTTTAATATATCGTGTAAGGTTTCTCACAACACATGCTATTGTCTGACTGGCAGGGTTGGGGTACAAAATTGAACAAATATTAGTTTTGGCTTGATGTGGACCTTTTGGTTGATATTGATAAGCTGTAAAAAAATTCCCTGCTAAATTACAGTAAGCTACTGGCAGCTGGAATTGCCGGCATTAAATCAAATCAAATCAAATCACTTTTATTGTCACTTCACAATACTGGTACAATGGTACAGTACATGTGAGTGAAATTCTTGTGTGCGAGCTTCACAAGCAGTAGTGGTGTGCAATATAAGAAATAGGGAAATATATACAGAGTATAATTTAGGGAATATATAATAGGGGAAATATATAAAGAATAAAATATAAGAATAAGAAATATTAAAAATAAATGAATGATATATGTACAAACACACACACACACACACACACATATATACACACTTATACACATATACATACACATACACACACACATATAACACACACCAAAAGTCTGCATATGAGTATAACATTATACTGTTATTTTACAGTGTACCTACTGTATTTAAAAACAACAGTTTATTACTGTAAAAGTATTATAGTGGTCATTCTTTTAAATTGCAGTAAGCTACTGGCAGCTGGATTTGCCAGCATTGTACTGTTATTTTACAGTGTACCTACAACAGTTTATTACTGTAAAATATTACAGTATTGTAAAGGTTTACAGAATTATATTGTTCACTGTTTACTGTTATATTACAGTTCCTACTGTAATCTTCATAACAGATTTATTACTGTAAAATGTTTGTACTGTACAATGAGTTTTATGATAATGCAAATTACTGATCCAAAAAAAAACATTTTTATAGGAAACCGCAGAAAGGCCATATTGGACAAGACATATCAATAGGCCTTTATTAGGAAGAACATAACCACAATGTTTTGTAAAATGCATTCACTATAAACAAATCCTTATCTGTAAACAGTTATAAACAGTTCCTTATCTGCATGTCAACTATGACAAATGAGATAGCAATATATAATACAGTGGTACCTCGGTTCTCAAACTTAATCCATTCTGGACTACGGATTGAATCCAAAAAAGTTCGAGTTCTGATCAAATTTTTCCCATAAGAAATAATGGGAAACCAATTAATTGGTTCCCGGCCCCCCAAAATTACACCGAAATATGTTTAACATATAAATATGTTTTTTTTTTTTGCATTTAAACACAACACGAACAGGATAAAACAAGAAGAGCATTGTTTTCTTAATCGCTTCCAAAACGATAAAGATCTTATCCCAACATTACCCCTGTCCTGCCGTGATTGTCCACTCCTTCCGTGTGCCATGTGTAGGATCCCCATGTGATCAGCTGTTTCTGGTTGTTGCCATTAGTCCTCTGTATTAAGTCTGCGTTTCAGTTTGTTTCGCCAGTCTGGTCATTGGGTGCCTTCGACTTGCTTACAGTGCTGGTTTAAAGCAACGCATTCTGATCCTGATGCAACGCATTACAGTTAGATGCATTGCGACCTCTCACCCGGCTGCACAAACTGGAACCGCCTCCGTGACGACACACCTTTGGCCTAATTGGATGAAGAGTTTAGTTACATGCATGACGTTTGTATCCCACGCAATTCCGATGTGTAATCTGCTATTTCTCCTGAATATCACATAAAGCAGTGAGAACTGGTTTTCAGTTTTTACCTGGTAAACTTATTTTACCTGGTAAAATAAAGTTTAAATAAATGACATAAATGCTCTAATAGTACACGTAAGTTAGTGGTTTATTTATTGTTAGTTACTGTAATGTTGCGCAGCTTTATTTGGTTAATCGTCCAGACTGTGAAGAAGGCATTCAAGTAAGAATTGCATTGTAGTATGACTCATTTCCCGCCGCGTACAATTTATATTGGGTCAGCGTTCACGGTTCGACTTATGATATTCAGATCAATTTCTAGGTCAAACTGGTTTGTTTGACTTTCAAGAAATTCAAGTTCTAGTGAGTTCGAGAACCAAGGTACCACTGTACAAGACTTTTGGCATTTTTGATTGCATTCACAGATCTTTGTGGGGACCTGAAAAATAGTCCCCAGAATATCTATCTAAAACAGGTTATGTTGCTTATCAAACTCAGGGACTCGGAGCCCATCCCAGTGCACAAGGCATGGGCCATCCATGTTTGAATGCCAGGCAATCACAGTGTCCACACACTATGGACAAGTTCATGACACAAACTCACTTCAGCTGCATGTCTCTGAGGTATAAGAGGAAACCTGCACATCACAGCAAAAATAAGAAAATACCAGACATACAGAGCTGGGAACAGGAATCTCAACCACAAACCTGAAGCTGTAAAGCCACATTTCCACCCTCTTCCAGACACCTAAATCATACTCATTATATAAGATGTAATACTTATATCAAACAATTCCTATTTCATATGTCTATAAACAAAATTGATTTTAATACTGTCAGTCTGTCACCATGAGTAATTACAACGTAGCTACCACCTACGCTGTTCAATTACACCAAGCAGATACTGTACTATGTTTTAAACTTCTATCCGGACAGATCTGTCAGCTGCCGGGTCACCTTGAAATTGCATAGGCATGAAGCATTTTTCCCTGTTTTGTTTACCTGCCAATTTGTGCTCCTAAGCTCTTTTAAAATCTGATTCATTTCTTAATATCCCCTGGCAGTAAATTTCACATGGCATTGTGTGGCTCAGTGGCCTAAGCCTTTGTGCATGTTATTGGAAGGCCGCCAGTTTGAGCCTGGCTTTGGTAGGATAGTCACATGTCTGTGGGCCCTTGAGCCAGGCCCTTAAGTCTCAGATTTGTGATTGTCCTTTGCTACCAAGCTTCCTCTCACCTATAACCTGTCTGTGTGTCACAGGGATCGATAAAGTATTATGATTATTAAGTAGCCCCTATACAATTAATTTCCTACTCTCATATCAAGTCACAAGTTAAAAGGTCATTTTCAGTTGAATCAACAGTGAGGCTGTTTACCTTCTAAGGTCTGTCTATGACCTTGAACAGATGTTGTTAAGTGCAATGAAGAGATCTGGTTATTATTTAAGAATTTGATTTTATACTTTATAATTAGTCTTGTGCATTTATAACCCCCACAGTCTTGTGTTGCTGAGCACCTCTGAGGTTAAGATGGAATGTGTTTTTTTTTCTTTTTTAATGGAGACAGTCAAGAATCATTCCTGGGTAAATGGGTCAGTCAGGTTTCTCTGGAAGCAAAGTTATTCTCAGCAGTGGTATTTGCAGTGTGGTGTTGGTTATTCTCTGCACAAAATCCACTCCCACGCAGATCACCTACAAGGCCCTCAGCTCCCTGGACCCCAACGCAGAGCTGTCCACTCAGCGTGGCCGTGTCTTCAAGCTCCGTAATGAGACCCACCACCTCTTTGTGGGACTCTACCCAGGCACCACCTACTTCTTCACCATTAAGGCCAGCACCAACAAAGGGTTCGGGCCACCAGTGACCAGCCGCATCGCCACAAAGATTGCAGGTTGGGACCACCCCCTCCACTCTCCAGCCATGCACTTTACAGATTTAAAAAATCCAATTCAGTTCAGCTTGACATTGTAGTACACAGAGGGATGCATATAGCAAGATGTGTCTTGTGACTCATAACACTAATGCATCAAATATAAAGTTGAAAAACAAGTGAATAGTACAGAGCAGTACAATGATAGAATCATAAATAATAAGATAATAAGTCTAAATATAATAGCTTTTTACATAAAACCCAGCAACAATGTATACAGTATATTGAAGAATCAAAGTGCAATATCTTAGCAACATAATGGATATTTGGGGTGAGGAGCAATGGCATGCCTAGCGGAGGGAATGGATGGGGAGTGGGGCAATAGGCCTGAACACCTGCCCCTTTTGCCAAAATGACTGAAAGTGCCTCCCTTTTGAACTTCTGACCCCCTCTTTTCAATCCCTGATGATCATTGAATTCTGTTTTGCTTTAGTCCCCCAACCTCTCCCACCGACATTACTTGCCAACCGGGGGGGGGGGGGGGGCCCCCCGGCCCCGTGAAAAAACCCGGGTTTGCGGGGGGAGGTAATGAGCGCGTTAAAAGGCCAGGAATGTAAGCAAGCAAGTGGTTTGCAGGGGTCAGCCAG
>JABFEA020000130.1:876961-892191 GCA_019775915.2 Cyphomyrus plagiostoma | reverse complement strand
CCACACCCCTACCTCCACTCACCACCCCCCCCCCCCCCCCTCCCCCCTCACCACCCCCCCCCCCCCCCCCCCCCCGGCCCCCCCCCCCCCCCCCCGCCAGACTGCTTGTCTCCTGGGGACCCCTATTGTTTGAATGGGAAAGAGCGGCGGTAATCTTAATCAATATTGCTGTGATAGCTGAGGCAAAGAGCAGGGAGGAATCACAGGTGGGGGTTCCAGCTGATGAGGGGCTGAGGGCAGGGACTCAGAAAATTCTGCTAGCCACTCCCCCCCCCCCCCACCCAAGAATGTACTACAGGGTTAGTGGTTCTACAAATGCATGACCTTTATGTTCGGAGTTCAGCAGATGAGAACGCAGTCACCTCTGATGTTAGAGGAATGGCCTGTGGGATGGGTGATGCTGTGATGCGATGCCATTGACTCATCATTGCACCTTTTATATCAGAGCATCAGGGTACCTCCTGCTTCTCCTAACAATGGTAACTCATGAGGTCTATGAATAACACTTGAGTTCTAAGGTTTTAAGGGTTTTTCTTCTGCGAAGGACCTCTGAAATATATGGCTGGTTTCTAACAGCCATGTTGATGGTCGTTCCTGAATGGAATCACATACCATTTTAGTGACTGCTTAAAGACTTAAACTGATGAAGTATATGTTTTTGGAATGATTACTTATGATCATGATTAGTACTTGTTACACGTCTCCAATTAAATTGGTAGTCATGCTTCTTTCTGTATCTGCCCTGATCTGCTGTAGCAGGAATTGGGAGAAACCCCCCTACAGGCTGATTTGCAGTTTAATTGTTTATGCAAGATTTTTTAATAATGTTACATTATTACAGTATCTACAAGTTAGCTGTGAGCTTTAACAAGTTTATGAATTATGAAATCCACTGTTTGCCAATTTTGCAATTTATTGATGATGCTGGATTTCTCAATATGTCATATTATCACATGTAGAAATTGTGAACCTGTGCTGCACATTGAATACTCCTTACGGACATATCTGAAATCACCGTTGACCAAATATGAAACACTTCCCAAAAGTCCATCTTTATTATTTGCCTAGCAAATAGTGATAAATAGTGCAAGGTGAGGTGTCAGATGAAAGTTTTGTCCCGTTATTTCCTATCAAATATAGATTCAGCTGAAGAACCATTAATTCCTGCTATTAATTGGTTGAATTTAATTGTTTGTATTTTTCCCTATGCAGAGTACACAACTGTGCTCCATATAAGGAGGTCTGAGTCACTCTGTAACAAGGTGTAAGTCACCAGTATAACCAGAGTACCTACAGCGTATCTATAAATGTACTGTGAAGGACTCTGCTGCACTGGTTTTAAATGTGTACTGACTCTGGAGATCAGAATCAGAATCAGAAAAACTTTATTGATCCTGGAGGAAATTGCTCAATGGCGGAGAATGGGTATATTTTCTCCCCAAACAAGTGATAAACCCAATACCAACCTGTCCTGTTAAAAATTGACCAAAAATAGGGTTGTCTTCCCTGCTCCTTTTCCAGAAAATGGCTTTAGTTATATTTAATGCAGTAGTACATTAGGAAGAGGGCAAACTCTGTCCTTGCTACATGGATCTCCGGTGAAAATCTCATGGCCAAAGTACTATCTCTCCAGACTGTACCTCCGGTCTGCAACCTGCTGAAGAAGATAAACTGGGGGGAGTTCATGGTCGGATCTCCGTTTAGTCAATCTGTGGTGTGGTTTCCATGGTACCAAATGGGGTGGAGGGGTAGATAGCCAGATGGGCTTTTATTGTTACATCGTGAACTGCTGAACCCAATCAAAGGACACTGATTTAGGCTGGAATAGCAGTGGGATATGCATGGCTGACCTTGACTCACCTGTGAGACACATGAAATACCACTGACACACAGCCACTGCTGAGTGAAAACTGGCTTAGACAACACTACTGTTCACACTGCACAGACATTCTACAGGTTATAATATAATAACGTTAAATAAATTACAGCTGCTTTCCGTTGTGTTACTGAGCTGTTTCTTAATAAGACTAAGAGAGAAACAAAGATAGCAGTAAAAAAATAACAAAGTATGTTTTTTAGTACACTTTACTCATTTGTGAATTATGTTCCTTTTTGCTCATTTGTTTTAAACTGAACCCAGCAAATTCTAGCTATTGAACAAAAAAAGGTTAACTGTAATGACAGGAATGTGAATTTTGTGCCTCAGGTCAAGCATTTAATTTAGACAGCTAGACTGCTTCTGAGCAGCCATGTTTGTAGGCATGTGCAAAACAAACTAGTTCCTAAATGTGATGTGATTGACTGCTACTGAAATTGTAATATTTTTATGCTTGCTAAGACTACAGCGGTATTAGAATTGGCTCTGTATTATACTTAGTGTCAATAAAATCAAGGCTAATCACAAATTGAAACGGAAAAGAATTGACCCCTTTTTGAAAAAGAAGCAACTCTCAGGGGTGGATTGGGAAAGAATCTTTAAATGTAGTTATCTGTATGACTGTGAGAAAATATCTTAAATGGCATCATACTGCAGTATGTCTACATAGGATTGAGATGTCAGAGGGAAGCCTTAAAATATTGTCAGGGCTACTTTAGACCTAATGTAGAAGCTTCCTAATTTGGAAGCAAAGCCATGCTGCCATTTAAATGACATTTTCATTAGGAGTTGGAGCCATGTTGGGTGACCTGGGTCTTGTAAAATTGTTAACTTCCTGTCTTCGTTTGGTTTTATGGCTTTTTTTGTTTGTTTCAAGATACCTCTGTAGCTTTTTCTTTCAAAATTTGGGGGTATAACTATGTCTGTTAAAACAATGTGGCTGTAGCGGTTCAGTAGGTAATGTATACTGCGTGTCTTTAAGAAGATGCTCTGGAACTCTGGGCAATAGTAGATGGAAATACCGCAGGAAAGAAAACCAGAAACAATCTTTGGGAGATTAGCATGTATACTGCCTCCCTCAGGCTGATTGATTGGGGCGAGTTAAGTAGTTTCAGTGATAGTGACCTTTACTGTATGTTTAAAGATATTCATAGGATGTGATTAACATATGTGGTAAAGGAACTATCCCAAAGGTACAGGAGCAAGTCATGAAAAATAAAGCAGCAGCATGAGCTGTGAGTCATAATGCCTTCTAACAAACCCTGAGTCATCATCCTAATTAGCTGAAAGCAACAGAATTATCACCTCAGACTATTCGGTGCAGACAAACGAGCATCCGTTTTGATTGGCCAAGGATTGGTAAGGGGTATAAAGTGGGTGGGATGATGGAACATGCCATTTCTTTTTCTGTGTCTCGCTTCCGTTTCCCTCATCGTGCTTGCTGGACCATTTCATTATTCACCTTGGTAAACATCCGCTGTGCGTGACGGCATTTCATCACAGAAAAATATAATACGCAAGCTCTCCCCTGGAGCTTTCAGCAGACCCCTTCTCTACCCACTGGTGCTGATCTTTTTTATTTGAATCCATTGCTTTGTTTATGATTATACGCAACTAGTGTGCAAAAAAAGATAGGATCTTACCAGTGTTTTATATCTGAAGTTTACGGAAGTTTCGGAAGAGAGGGATAGTCAGAAAAGTAACAGCAACGTAATGTGAAAATGCTACTCAAATGTGAAGTTTTATTCCGAACCATTGAGTGACTTGGAACTACTAAATAATAGCATTATTGTGCAAATATATCAGAACTTCGTATTTTGTCGAATTGGTTATTATGAGATGTGAACTTATGTGTAGTTCAATAAAAAGTGTAACTGCAATAGACACCGATGAAAACATGCAGAACTTAAAGACGAGGCTTTGCATGCTCCGTCTAGCTATCCACGGACTGCTCCAAATGCCAAACACTATCCGTCACTGCAGTGAGGTGTGCATGTCGCTCTGTTTATAAGATGTGGTACATATGTTCTTATTGATCTACTGTGAAAGTAGTGGGCATACTTGATTGCTTAAAGGAATAGATGTAATGAACAGCCTTGCAGTGACACCAAATAAATTTGAAGAAAAAAATGTAGAGTGCCAAAATGTAATTAAGTAAAAGTCTGTTTTCTTCCTCTACTCTCAACCATTTTAAATGTTATGCAAGTACTTTCTCAGAAAAATGATTGACTATAGCTTCCTAGCCTGCCTCTTTATCTGCATTATTTCTAAAAGCCCCTTAATAACTTATTGTCGTTTTCTTGTTATGCATGTGCTATCTGCTATTACCTTGTGCATCGCCATTTGTCGTTTCCATTTGTGTGGATTTAAATTTTGACAGATTTTTGCACAGTAGTATTACCTTGGGTTTTGTCAGGGAAACAAATGCGAAATGACGACCATGCCTTCATGCCGAGTTTAGTCTACTATGGCACATTTCTGTGTGTCACGCTTTGTTAAATCATAGTGCTTTGTGTGTGACCAACGAAGAAATACCTGCGTTTGCAAACTCCCTGATGGAAGAACCATGTTGTTATTATTGCAAATTTAAATGTTAGCCTGCTAGCCTGTTTACACATTTTAGAGTAGATTTGAATTTTAGCAGGAACACGATGCCCCTCTCCTAAGCCTAAGTTATGACTGAGATTTGATACCAGACAGCAATTGGGAAGGCCCCGGTGTTTGAGTGCATGCCTGTGTGACCACTGTGATTTTTTTTTTTCCCCGTGTATCGTTCTGTGATATGCGTTATAGCACCGTCTGCTTTTTGTGTTGAGAGATTGGTCAGTGGGCAGTGGCTGCCTGCAGTAAAGCCCCTCCTCCTCTCTGTGATGTGTCTGTGCTCCCCACTATGCCCCGCCCCCCTCCACCTGCAGGAGCATCCACCCAGAACTCGAATGCGGTCGAGCCTGAGAAGCAGGTGGACAGCACAGTCAAGATGGCGGGCGTCGTTGCCGGGATACTCATGTTTGTAATCATCCTGCTGGGCTTGGTGCTGACGTTTAAAAGAAGGTAAAGGAGTGGACGGCGAGATACTAGCCTCCCCCCTGGGGCACTACGGATGCTAGCTCCTGTTTCCTCTGGGATTTCTTTGGAAGATAAGATATATTTTGGCATTTTAACAGAATTAGAGGAAGAAAAGGGTTTCGAGGGGAGCACTTGGCATTGCACAACTTCCTGTATGTTGTGTAAACATGCACACTGGCTGACTTTCATTGCATCTCTCTCTCCCTCCACTTTCTCTCCCTTTCTCTCTCTGTAAATACCATAATTACATACTGCCCATGCCATTTTCTGTAGCAAAAAAAGGATTACAAGCCTTTTTTTATTTAACCTTTTTCTCCGTACTCCATTATCACCCTAAGAAGGCAGTAGGATTTATACTAACCTACTTAATTGAATGACTGTTATTTAAAAAAATGTGTGTGTGTGTGTGTGTGTGTGTGTGTGTATATATATATTATATATATATGCCATAAATGATTAACTTCTCTGCCATGAGAAATTAGTTGATATAAGTAATGGACTGCCAAATTTAAGTCAAAGTTAAAAATTCACAAGAATTTGCACAGAGAAAGTTGTCTTCGATGAAATTTCTTCATTTTATTATTGAGAACTGCACAGTTATCAACTTTTTTCTTTTTTTAACAGATATTCTCACATTATTCTTTGTACTAGTTTGCTATGATTGTCATATGTAAAGAAACTACGTGACTGCTTTATCCATATAGTTCTCGTGATGCTTTCTAAGACATGAGGGTCAGACTTGTTTTGTTGGGCTGGGATCACACCAGCAGCCTGCTTGCCCCTCAGGAGCACCGGCGATGTCATTATGTGGGATCCCTTAGGAATTGGTGCCTGGTGTGGTTCTCAGTCTGTGGGCGTTTGCTGGAGACGGCTGCCAGGCTATGGGCTCCTAAACAGTAAATAGTGACGGCTATCGACCGCCAGAGTGTGCCAGGTAAGGCACAGGTATGGCGCAGGTATGGCGCAGATGGGAAGATGAAGGAGAAACACCAAGCCAGCAATATGCCTGAGCATCTCCATTCACTGAATCAATGATGTTTTACTCCAGCAAGCAAAACAGTCATTGATAAATTACAGATTTTAACAGTGTCCGATTCCGTTATCTGTAGGAATGTGCTTTGTGGAAGCAAGTAAACTGTCCTCTAAATATTTCATGTATAATTGGTTGAATACATTTATCAGCTACAGGGCCTAGCTACATTGTGTAAATGTGAAATTTATGCTTTTTTGTGTTTTAATTCTTATAGTACAGCTATTGTGTTCTTTTTGCCACTTCTACCAAACATCTTTTTTTAATAATGATCATTTTTGAGAAATTGAGGCAGTACATCTACTACACTGGATGTTGGTTTTAAATTAAGCACAATCTTTTTCCATCTTTTGTTAAATGCGGAGTCCTGTGACTGCACAGACCATCTTAGTAACTAGAGTGTCTGACCTTCTCAGAACATCTTTACATGGTCAGTTATTAACGGAAGGGTAAAGTCTGTCATTTTAATCAGTGCGACTCTACAGTCCCTGGTGACCTTCTTTTAACCTGCAGCATTTGTGGCCCGAAGAGATGTTCATAGCCAGAAGAAAACTGGTAGAAAATGGCTATAACCAGAAACTGAAGAAAAACATTCATGTCCTTGGATGTTATTGAAAGTGTCAAAAACAAAAGTTACAATTCAAGGAGGCTTATATGAAACATTCTTAGAAATGTTTTGACTGTGCTGCAAAAATGTCTCCTTGGGTTGATGTCATCCCCAAACAAAGACAGTAAGTGTCTGGACTTTAGGGTAACCATAAACATTTCCTGCAGGTCTGGTTTTATTTGCTCTTATTGTAAAGTGAACGAATCTCTCCCACCGGCCAGTTTTGTCAAAGAGGTTGTGGAAGTGCTAGGATATTACCTTTCTAGTTTGTCAAAATTGTTTGGCAACCTTTCACATTGTAATTATAAGGCAGCCTTGACATGATCACTCAATATTGTGTTTTATTAGTTATCACTGGTCTCAGACCTGGAAAAGGGACAGATACTGACCCTCAGACCTGTTTTGGTCTGTGGCTCCACCTCAGCGTGTGTGGGTTTCATCGCCTTTTAGTGCTCTGTGGTACAATCTTAGGATTGTACTGGCAAAAAATCTAAACTCATCAGCTGGGATAGGTGTCAGTTCAGCAGTTAACAGATAGAAATTGATCTACCAAAGCTTATGGTGAAATAATAAGAATAATACCTGTGGTTTTATGTCTGTGTTTAATATTATTCCACAATGATTTTATATCTGTGACGAAATAATATGACTCTAGATACCACAGCGGAATATAGAGAGAATTATAGAGAATAAACAAGAATTTTGCTCCAAATGTGAAAGAACTGCAATCAAATTAAATCAGCTCCTTGACGTAATACAAAACAACACAGACAATATGACTGCCGAAGGAAACTTTATTTTTAAAAATTTTCCGACTACTTTGTCAGGAGAGCATTTGCAGGAACAAAAACCCTAAAACACAGCAGACTCACCAAAACTTGAGCTCACTCTCACTAATCATAGAGTAGCAACTACAGCACGGTCAATTTTTGCAAAAAAGTGTTAAAACAGGTAAGAAATTGAAATAACATTTTCTTTCTCTCAGAGGTTAATTGTTTAAGACTCTTGGAAGGACTTGCACTTCTCAAATTGCGATTAGAAATGCGATGTTACTGTAGGTAGCCCCTGATGCCACACGCAGAATTTCCCTACTGCTCAGGCTAATTCATTCCACTAGACAAGGGGTCAGTTTTTGCCTTCCTCTCTTTTCATTTTTGTTTGAAAGATTTACTTTTCTGAGTGATAATGTCATAATGAATGTATCTCAGTATGGACCCGTGTATTTGCACATCTGTCTTACATTGTCAGTAATAGTTGACATTTGTGCTCTCACTGCTGTGGAGATACCAAATTTCAGTCTTATACCTTGTCTTCTATCTTCTTTCTTTTCTCGAACCGCATCTGCTAGGGAAATTCACACATGGAGAACTCTGAGCGTGGGGTACTGCATCTTTAATTCCACATTTCGACTCTGGTCTGACCGGCGCCCTGCTCATCTGTGCTCCTATATGCCATTTGTGTTTGATCTGTGTGCTGGAGACAGGCGACTCAGATCCCCACACCTCCACCTCCTCATCTCCCATGCCGGCAGCATTGCCGACTTGAATTTCCATTGCTTGTCTCAAGTGCATCACAGTTGTACGAAATGTCAAAAGCGAAACCATCATATCCATTGCCCCTTTTTTCAACACCAGTTGAATGGTGTAGTGGTTTCTGGACATGTGGTATATGGGACATTTCAGGGCTGCTTCACATAAGGACTTTAAATTAACATATTAAATTCTAAAAGTACATCCAATGCACTGCAGGGTTAGTGAACTGTTCATTAAGGTTTATTTGCATAATCTGGCTGCAAATAAATGCTCTTGAAGCCATTCTTTACGTACTTTAATTGCACCCATCCACTGAGAGGGACTTAAAATGCTGCTTTACATACAGTGTCAAATTAGTAATTATTTCCCAGTAAAAATGTCACAACCCCATTTGAGTAGCATGCTGGTTCATTAAGCATTCAATGCCGCACTAGTTTTTCTCGTCACCTGGCTTGTTTGTTACTCAGGAGCCGTGCTTCCTGTCGCCACTAGGCCTGTCCAGCCCACGGGCTCTAAGCCCCTGCTTAAAGACGTGAGAAGACACAGCCACATTGAGAACGGATGGGCTCCCCGTTACGTGTATCAGTTTGTGTGACCTGTCCACAGGTCAGACCGGAGAAAGTCGGGAATTCAGGTTGCTAGATGCAGTGGACATTGGCGTTGTACAAGTTGCCCTAATCCCTGCAGCCTGCCTTTTTTGCTTTTGCGCTGATGTGTACTGTTATTAGCCTTGATTATGTAGCCTTCATTGTACAAATAGGGAGTGGTTTTGGTGGGGGGGGGTTGGACAGTGTCCAGTAGCCCATTTTTAGTTCCAAGGGCAACGATTTTCAGTTTCCCCTGCTGGAAATTTAGTAAATGACTTACCCACTACAGTTTGTGTCCCCTTAGAAAATTACTCACGATGTGTATATACTCCCTATAAGGCTAACAGAGAGTTCATTGGAGTTACAGTACATGTTTGGGCCCAGTGGGTGATTCTAAGCAGTCGGACTATATAAAATTGTTCTACAAGTTAAGTAGTTCTACAGATCTATCAACTGCCTGAATTTTACTTTCAGCATTCATCAGTTGCTGTATAAGACCCTGAGCATGGGTGGATTGACAGGCCCTGACCTCTCCAGACTAGAATCAATGTAGACGGACATACTTTAAGGCTTTGCCCGGCTTTCATGCAGCCCACATCTTGGGCAACAAATACCACAGAATTTCCCCCGTCTTTGAGGCACTCAAGCCTGACCGGAGATCAGCAGGTGGAATTCACAAGCATGTGCGGGATGGCTGCCGTGTTTGTGTAGTTAAAGCTTGCAGAGGCAGGGATGCAAACGTGGCTCTGAGGCACTGGGGACCCAGTAGGCCAGAGGGTCAAGGGTCTGCTTTGTTCACACAGAGCCCAAACCCTTGTGGCGAAAGAGGAAAATGGAATCTAATGAATTGCTGCCTTTTGCAGGTATACACAGACTGAACAGATTCAGCCTGCCAACCCAGAATGACAAGTATAGCAAGACACTGTGAAAACCAGCAGTTATTCCAGTCCATTTATGTCAGTCCCAGCACATAAGATGAAATAAAGGATATTATGATGTATAGTATATTCCTCACGTATTAATTTTTCTGTTTTCCTTAATTTTCTGACAGCATCTGAAGCTCCATGTCAAGCCCATCATTTGACAGTCAATCATTTACTGAATTTTCTAGGCCAGGGGAAGGGGGTGTTTTATTTGTTTTGTAGGTGACATTTAAACATCCTTAGGTTTAATGTCGCATGTCTTGTAAGGAGTAGAAACGGCAGTTTGGACTCTTGCCAGTAGGGTCATAAGCCACAGCCACTTGCTGCATCTATATGCAAGTGAATCCTCATGATCACAAAATGCATGCATTTGCATGTGAACCTGCTGTATTTGTATGTGCGTGAGCCGTACAGAGATGCACGGTATGTGCGTGCATGCATGTGTGTGTGTGTGTGTGTGTGTGTGTGTGTGTGCGACCTCATTCTCATACCTACATAATCTTTAAATCAACTTAAGTTTAAGTAAATCTGCAGTTTGGTGACAGTTATTGCTCTGCGCGCAAGGCTGGGGTGATAAATCCTGAATTATTTCTGCCTGTTAAATTTTTCAGGAACACCCCTCAATCTTTTGCCGAAAATGCATTTCATTTCTCTCTGCAGAGAGGGGGGTTATTGTAAAATCATCTCGGATATTGGATTCTCTGTGTATTGGGGATTCGTCTTGTGACAAAATTATGATCAAGTGTAGATAGACAGAAAATAAAGCCATATTCTTGGCCCAAAGAGTGAGGGTTGTATTGCGGTTTGAGTACATTAAAATTTATGGCTGTAATTTCAGACTTCAGTCATCTTTATTAATATCATGAGAGCTGTGTCAGCAGCTCTATTATGAAGGTAAGAGCAAAAAATACATATATCAATGGCAAATTAAAAGGTAATATAACAGCATAGACAGCATTAGCTGTTCTAATCGAGCCAAATTTAGCTCCATCGTCACAGTCAACTTTGAAGATGGATGTGCAATATGCTACAGTTATACAAGTCAAGTCAAAGGTCACATGAAGTTGGAGTAAAACCCAATAGGAATTAGCTCAGGTGAGCATAATATGTACAAAGCATAGATTCTCCCATGCCAGCCACTCGGAAAGCATAATCACGTAACAGAACAATGAAACGTCATTGACAAACAAGTCACTGACGCTTATAAGCGGTACTCCTGTTAAAAGAACCAAGAAACAGAAATAGAGAAACAGGCACAAGTCACATGCCACCTGTCTGTAATGGGAGGCCGCACTCTATGCCTCCGTCTGCTCCAGCCTTGGGGTGAACGGAGGTCCCCCAGACGATCCTCCCACCGCTGCCATTTCTGACAGTGGCGTGTGTGCACTGCAGAAGGGGGGTCATTTATCGGAATGCTGTGGCAGCTCCTTCACTGCAGGGCATTGCTTGAGAAAAAATCCCAAACATGGGACATGCAGTTCAATCTTTATGTATAAAATATACAATTGGTATAATTGGTATAAATTGCATTGGTATAAAATTTATTGCATAGGGAGTTGCATAGGTATCGCTGCTGGTCCTGGCAATCCTGTCCAATCCCTTTTTTGTTTTGGTAAATTCATGCTAATCACAGGACTGCTAAATGGTTCCGCTTTCCCGAAATCCCCAATTCCTCTGTAATTAACTTGACTCCCACCATTTTTTTTTAAAATTGTTCTATGTATTTTTTGTATGACAGTCTGGCGCCACAGCTTGTTGCCTTTATGAGCTTTATGAAATGCTTTTAATTTTAAAAAAGGAACTCTATAAAAAGTGTTTATAAAACATTTTTGTTAATAATAACAATTAGTATTCAGTACTAAGGAGCGTTAGAGTTAAGGGTCACAGTTTGCATAGTAATTAAAGGTGCAGACTTGCAGGTTATTGGTTCACGTCCCAGGAGGGACCCTGCAGCTGTACCCTTGAGAAGGTACTTAACCTTTTTAAATAGGTAAAAATGGAAGGTTGCTCTGTTGGTGCTAGCTAAGCCATGAAGCTGCAAAATAATGAGTCAATTAAATGATGAATATGTCCTGGAATTGTTTGTAACAGGACATTCAAAACATTTGAAGGGATTTGGATTTGGTGATAATACTACCTCAGCATGGTTATTAATAAATATTAAATATTTGTTATATAGTAACTTAGACACCATGGTATATTGTTAAGTTTAAGTGTTAAGTTTAGAAGTGCTACCTAAAATTATTTGCAATTTAAATGATCAGTTTTCTGGTGCAAGCCTACTCACACGCACTTGTGTGCGTGTGTAAACAAGCCAGTGAACACAGGCTGAAAGTCGCAGGTGGCACATTGTTTAAGAATTCACACGTGGTGAAATGCAGCATATCCGCTCACTGACATCAGGCCTGCTTCCTGGCTCTGGCTGTTCTGTGGCGTTGATGGAGCAGATAGCACGTTTGAATGTGTGTTTTGGGCTTTATTATTGCTCAGCTCAACAGCGCATTTCGACCACACCTGACAGGAACGAATTTGGCGCCAGAATCTCACTGGGCAACCCTCCAGACAGGAGCGGCGCTTATTAGCAGCTCTGCCTGGCGATTAGCTAACGATCAAACGTCTGTACCCACGGCCTAATGGATTTCGCGCGGCCACCACTTGCATGGCTAGAAGCCTTGCAGTCAGACCGAGTCCAGTCTTGATCTGGAATGTTCCAGGTCTCGTCCTTCCTCAGCCAGGAAGAGGACGGGGGAGCATTCCGCTCAGCCGGCCTGCTGTCTCAGTCTCAAAGGTCTCCTTCCTGTTTCTAGGCACCACAATGGCAGAACAGTATGTGATTAACAGTACACTCTCCACGCCCCCCCCCCCCCGCCACACGCATGCACATGACCCCCCCCACTCTCCGCTTCATGTCTTCCTGTATCTCACTGTTTACCCAGTCAGGCATTCTTCACCCCTCCTCCCCCCCAAATGATTTTTATTTTATGTATCTTTTTATTATTTGGGGAAGCCAGGTGTGCTGTGTTTACCATGACCATTTGTCTAGCTAGGTTATTTTGAAGGCCGAGTGCCCCAAACCCCCTGCCCTTCCCCCCTCTTCCGGGGCCTTAGGAGTCAGGCAGATGGCGCTGGCCTGCAGACCCACGGCCCAGCTTAGCGGTGGCTGCATTATGCGCAGCCTGCGCTCAGGCAGAGCCTACCAGGCAATGGCTAATGTTGTTAACCAGCTCTAACGTTCTCTTCACCAGCTCATTTCTTAAAAGAACTAATCGATTGTCTGTCCTTTTTTTTTGGTGTTCAATTATGTCCCTCTGGCTCAACTTCGTGCTTCAGAAGAAATGCGTATTCCTACTCATATTACCTGTAAGTAGAGCTTGGGAAAACATCCATCTTTAATGATCCCATATATTAATGTCCCTCCACCACATTCTAGTTTTTGTCTCTTCTGACAGCGTTTTTTTCCCCCCCTGTTGATTATTTTCTCCTAAAAAGCCATTAAAAGGAAAACTTCCCCCACTGTTGTTCTGTGCCTCAGAGGAAAAGATTAAACAGGCTGTGTTTCTCCCGGCCCGATGCGTCAGACACAAAAAGCAAAAAAAACATCCCTAGGAAGGCTATTGGGATTCTTCTCTCTTTTGAGCTTGATTTCTGATCAGACTCCTCAGGCAGAAACGCTATGGTGGACAAAGCACTTCAGGACCTTGGCTGAATATTGTGTCGGTCCCAATGGGAATCGGAGGCCACTGCTGGGGCTAAACGCTGTGGGCCTGTAAGCCCGGCTGCCGCACCTCATGTGGCTTAATGTTGTGGTGCTGCTTCACACAGCCTATGCAGGTAATTGCTGGAGTTGTTGCCATAGTTCTATAGGGAAGTGAGTTGTACTTTATTTTTCTGAAAGTAATGAAACATTGTACTATACTGGCAATATTTTTCAAAGGAATAAATAAACTAAAAGTTCAGGAACTGTTGCAGTGAGCCTGCAGCCTATTCTATGATGCATAGGGCAGTGCGTCTGCAGCCTATCCCATGATGCATAGGGCAATGAGCCTGCAGCCTATCTCATGATGCATAGGGCAGTACATCTGCAGCCTATCCCATGATGCATAGGGCAATGAGGCTACAGCCTATCCCATGATGCATAGGGCAATGATATTGCATGAAGGTAAGAGCAGAGCTGTTTAAATCAAAATGCCATGCAGACATGGTTCCTACTAGACAAGTTCAAAATACAAGAGCATATAGTGTTGCCAAGAGTCCATAACCAAGGGTTACACCAGAGTTTTTGGTCTGCAGCAAGAAACTCTTGGAAATGCAGAGAGAACATGTACACTCCACAGACACATACTCTGTAGCAGGTTTCAAACTCCTTGGCTGTGAGGAGCAACTGCTACTTACTGAGCCACAGTGCCACCCATTCAAAGTTCATATACTGTAAGTCCCCAAGTTAAGAACGTCCGACTTATGGAACTCGACCTTAGGAATGGACTGTCATGAAGCCTATTATACTACAATGCTACTACTTTGCACTACTTTGTGATGCTCATGAGGGCATTGTGGGGCTTCAGAGGTTCATCGGATAGAGGAAGAACTCCGTCTGCCATTTTATGGTGGATTACATTGTCTTTAACACAGGAACAGGCTAACTCCTCGGGGGGCCTAAGGCTGACATGGGTAGTCAGCCGACATGGGTAGGCAGCCCCCTAAGCAGGCCATTTGGGGTATTTTTTGGAGCCAAAAATTTCTGGGCACAGGGGTATTGCGCCAATGGCTTGATCGGACAAATTTAAAAAGTTTAACTATTTCCTCTAT
Organism: Cyphomyrus plagiostoma; assembly: GCA_019775915.2. Taxonomy (NCBI): domain Eukaryota; kingdom Metazoa; phylum Chordata; class Actinopteri; order Osteoglossiformes; family Mormyridae; genus Cyphomyrus; species Cyphomyrus plagiostoma. Next base: position 877,764 of record JABFEA020000130.1, on the reverse strand, counting down.
TGCTAAAGATAGTCTTGAATTTTTGCACAAGCTCATTTCATTGTTCTGTCCACGTCCATTCACAATTTCTCTAACACTCTATCAAAGACACGAGAGACGTAATGTTAGTACTGTATCTTTGCACTGTTTTCTTCTTCTGTTAGGCTACTTTGTGTTGGCTCGCTTGGCAGAGAGACAGCTGGTAAATTCCAGTGTTACTAAAGTTGGGTATCAAGAAGTCTAAAATTAGAAACAACCGATTACAGCCGGTACAGGGAGCAACATTGTCTGTCCTGAAATCCCATTGCTAAAAATGCAGATAAGAGACATGTTGCAATAATTTGAATGATCACATTATACATATTATATCCTTAAATGTAACTTCTGGAAATTCTGTCTTGATGGGGCTCCTAATCTGCCTCTGCGTTAATACTGCTGAAACTTACCTGCAAATTCAACTTAAAGACTTGGGAGCAGATGTTGATCATTACTGTTATATTTATATGTGTAGTTATATTTCTGAAGGCCAATCTAACTGTATTTTAGGGGAGCTTTTGTCTTGAGATCTGATGTGTCCCACCAGTTCTTAAGCAGCTGAGGTGCTCTGAATAATTTTTTCTGGTATTCTACAAAACCCATCTTGATTCCTGAAATGTCATTGTGTGTATTTCAACAGTCTTGTTAAAAAAAGCACATTATCAACAGACCTTGCTGTTGGCACAAAGTAATTAATGTACAGAGTACATTAGGTCACTGGGCAGAAGAATCAGGTGGAGCGAAAAAGCAGGAAGGTGGAAACACATGGTGGCCCTTTCTGCCAGTAA
>JABFEA020000130.1:860097-876861 GCA_019775915.2 Cyphomyrus plagiostoma | reverse complement strand
GTATTTCAACAGTCTTGTTAAAAAAAGCACATTATCAACAGACCTTGCTGTTGGCACAAAGTAATTAATGTACAGAGGACTTTCAAGGGGATCACAAAAGTAAATACAGGTCACTGGGCAGAAGAATCAGGTGGAGCGAAAAAGCAGGAAGGTGGAAACACATGGTGGCCCTTTCTGCCAGTAATAAAACCAACCCACTAATTGCGTGGTTGATCCCCCCCCCCCTTTAGTGTAGTGGTTTTTGTTCAATAAACCTTTTAATATGTATTTTTCTCCAATAAACGTTGGAGCGTATGAAAGAACTGTATCACGGCTTGTATGTTCAGCGGTCCTGTTGTATTTGGTGATGCCACAAATAGGTATGATTTGTACAGAATTGACCGCACACCAGGGTTAGTCACCTGAAATTGGTCAGCTAACACTAGTAGCTTTTTTTAAAAATAAAAATCTTGCTGTCATTTTTGTTCATTGAAAAAGACTGAGTACCTAAACATTTTGCCTAGAGACCTTCTACTAGGTCTATCAAGTTTACTCTTCTCCTAGAAGAGTGAGTTAGAGAGTAAATTTATGTCCTTCCAAATGTGCATGGCTTAAGTAAATTGTATCGTTGTTGCTCCCGTGCTATCGCCAGCACGTGCTATAGCAAGCAGCAAAAAACAGCCTTCCTTTCAGATCCAGCTTATCAGAGTTGTCCACAAACAGTCATTTTTGCCCCAGGGATCAAAATTGTACTGCAGTACTGCTGGTATCATAAAATGGCTTTAAACCTCTGCCACTCTTTGAACTTGAGAAATGACTTTTCACAGTCCGCAATCTCTACAATTGATTATCAACTATGCCTGAAATAACTATATTTCTCAGTGCACACACAGCCTGGTTCCTGCTTTCTGGGACTATCTGGGAATCATCTTTGTTCACTATAGAGTTAGGCCTTAAAACATCTTTGTGCTCATTTCTGTTGGGCTTGAGCTTCAGACAGTGTGGAGAGTAAGACTTTAATGGCTGTTATAACTACGCGGCATCTTCGGGCACCCTCATCTCAGTTCGTATGTAACTTTAGGAAAAACACCTTTGTAGTGCTCACCATGTAGTGATTCAAAGAGCGAGATGATGTCTGTAGTCCCTGTTTTAAGTAGCAGATAGATAGTAAATTAACTTTTTATCTGCAATACAGTAATTGTCATCGATCAGTTCACATGCTGGTTTTCCACTGAGCCCATCCAGCTCTATTACACTGATTTATAGAACTCAAGCAGGACTGGTGTGCAGCTGTTGGCCCTGCAGTAATGGCCAGGACGATGGGCCTTTCAGCTGTGCCGTGTCACTGTCCCTAAGTTTTGTCTGGCTTTCTTGAGGAGCATGTCCTTGATGCTGCATTAGCTTGTGTACTCCGATAGGAGTTAACATCCGGGATTCGTCACTGCTTTCTGAGTCATGACCAACGGGGAGGCTACCTCTCCCTCTCCCTGGTAACGCTTTATTTTCCCTTCTGCCCAGTCATGGATGTGTAAGCAAACATGGAGAGGAGGAAGCATCGGGGCATCCAAGTGAGCTTCCCAGCATGCATCCATCAGTGCTCTTGTGCATGCCAGCACCGTCCATCTGGCTGCGAGAGTCACCTGTAGTCAGGCTGTCAATCCCAGAAACCCTTCTAATCTCCTTCATTAGTGGATGTATATCACAATTAAGATGGATGAAGTGACTCCGCCTGTACTGAAGATTGTATGCGCGGTGGCATTAGCACCCGGATTAACTTAACAGAGGAACAAACGACCGTGTTTCTGTCCACACGTCAAATAACACGTCGTCACCACTGCCATAAAACACAGGACGCTGAGGACGATCCTTAGCGCAGTAACCTCTATTTTAATTAGACAGCAGTTTGACATTCATTAAATTCAGATTATCTCGAGTTCACTGGCACTTCAAATATGCACGGGATTTGTCATTTAAATGAGCCCATGATGAGACTGTTCAGCAGGCCGCACGAATCAGAGGATCCTTGTAATTAGAGGCCGTGTAACCTTTAGGGCTGTGGACATGTGAGGAGAAGGGGCTTCCTCTGACGCCCATACAGCGCCCCCCCAGCAGACCCCATGCTGACTTACCCAGCTTTACTGCGGGTTGTGTGCATGAACACCACCAGGACCCGAGAGGAGACCCTGCCTCTCATACTTCTCTTCACCTAGCCCCTCCCCCCATATGTCTTATATTACACTTCTGACCTATAATGGAAATGTGTTCTTGCAGCTTTCTTTACCATGTAGGATAACTCACCAGAAATCGTAAGCATAAAATACCATTCTTTGTTTTTGTAAAAAGGCTAGTAGTTAAGATTGGGGTTCTGTTCTTTACCTAACTTAAAAATCAACCAAAACTATAATGTATAATAATTATAATGATATTCCAGTCACTATCTAGGAAGAGGAATATGAAAACCGATTTAATGCTATACTTGGGGGTGTTACCCACTTAAGTATGAAAGACGAAATTTAGTCACAATAATTTGCACATCTCAGAGGTGGTTACTTAAAATGATGACATTCTTTAATATCATTGGCCCAAAGCTCCCATGGACTAGTGAGATTTCCCCAGTGACAGAACTTTGATTGGCAGTGATTGCCCTTTTCACTTCCTGGAGGCAGCGGAACGTACAGAACACTGTGTTTCCGTAATGACCTTCAGCTGGACCCTTCTGACTTTCTTGTCTTTTTTTTATCAGTTTTAGAAAACAATAAAACCTGGTCCGTTTCCTGATGTCGTCAGCAGGTTTATTTTTAATTGGTCAATAATAATTTCCTGTCTGTCAGGTTTGAGCCTGTTCTTTACCAAGATCACCACTATGCGCTAATTCTGTCAGAGCAATACAAAATTACAGGATTACAGTGTGCATACATATAGAAGAGCACTGTTGCTGCCCAGGGATAATTAAAAGTTGAAAATGAAATGCCTGAAATAGGAATTTCGTCTTATTCTGTTTTTCGTAGTTTCCATCTCTGCTCTTTGTCTACCTGCTCATCAGTGTTTCTGACTGGAACGGTGAGTCATGTTATTTGCAGAGCGGCTCAAAACACTTTGTGATGGGGGATAAACATGTCCGTAAACATGACGGGGTGCCTTCCATTTTGGTACAGGGCTTATTTTGCATACAGCAAGCGTCCCCACCTTATGGTGTAGTCACACACACATTCGCCAGTGGTTAGGACCAGGCCTCTTGTTTTTACTGAGCTGCTGTCGAATAACTTCAATGAGAAATGAGACATTACAAAGCCTCTGACCCCCGGTAACTGCTCTCCTACCAAGAGCTGTTGGAAACAAATGCTGAGTTTCCGCTCTGTCCGTGCTGAGGAGTCATGCTGGTGGATTCTCTGGGATCTCATATAGCGACGTGTGGTTTCACATTGGCTTCCAAGGCAGTGAAATGAGCGACGGTGATGAGTATTTAACTATGGGCCAGATGTTAAAGAGGGATCCGGCTCTGGATGTCGTAAATATCGAATTAGGGAGACGGCGCCAGCAGGGGCTTTAACTTTTCTGAAGGAAGAAAAACAGCCATTATCTTCTGTTTTGGTTGAAGACCCACAGATGGCTGCTTCCCAGCAAGAGAATGGAAAAAATGCCAGAACAAGGTGAATGAATTTGAGTGGCAGGGACGTGATGCTGATGTCTGATGCACCCAGGTCCTGTTGCAGGGATTTCACAAGTTAAGGCTTTTGTGCTTTTAAAAGGGTAGATTAAAAAGGCACAAAAATATGGACTGCACAGCTGAGATATTGTTGTATACCGAAGGATTTATGCTTGTATTCATCCATCCATTAAGGATCCGGAGACGTATTCAAGGTTTCAATGCCTACTTTATGACGAATAAGAATAGTTTGTCCAAAAGAAGGTTCAGGATGGCAGTCTCACTTTAGGGCTTTTTTGCCTTGTATCTCACTGTGTTTGTATTCAAAGCTTCCCTTGTAGATTATATTTTTATTCTTTTTTTGTGTTACCTTGAGCCCCTTAGAAAATAAAAGGGATTTTTCTACAAGAAGTCGATCAATAAACAAAGGTGCTGCTGAAAGAAGCCAGGCTGAAGAGCTGAAACTCTGGCACAAAGCACTCTGACAGCCTACTCCCTTGCTCACACGGGGGGGGTTGTGGTGGGGGGGGGGGGTGTGGACAAGACATGGACCACTCCTAAGGTCACTCGGGATCAATGCCCCACCTTCCTGGCGTCGGTTCTCCTTCCCTGGCTCTTATCTGTGGGTGGACACAAGCTGGCCTTTAACTGAAACACTGCTAAAGATGCACAGTCTATTCACATGTGTTTTGAAGTGTTTAGATGTGTTCAGACTCTCTCTCGATGGAGCGTGAGGAAACACTTGACAGGTGCTTCTGTGCCTGAACCAAAGCTGCAGTTTTGTCACTGAAGGAGCTGCCATTTGTGCCCTGAGGGTCTGACTCCCTCAGAATATACCCATCCTCTGTTGTTTACCCATTTAGAGTTGCTGCCATTCTTAGGGTTCCAAACAAGGTTTCCAGTCGTTCTAGGAGCAGCCGATCATATACTTACTGGGTTGTACAGAGTCACCGGTACCAAATGTCTCAGATCCAGAGCTCCTGGATAAAACATGCAAAATATGTGTCAAATGTGTGTGCTGATAGAACCTGGGATGGGAGGGAAGGGTCACAGATCGTTTGGGACAATGTAAAGTCTTCACCTTGTGACCGGAAAGCGAGTTTAAACTGAATTTTGATTCTCTTTGGTTTCCCTGTCTCTGGTGTAGTGTGTGTGGTAAATTTGGGTCTTTGTCATAATATCCAAGATCCTGATCTGCTTTGTTCCCCATGGCGAGCATTATTTTTTTCTCTGGAAAGCTGAGATTTCAAGTACTTTGCACATTCAGATTATTTTTATATAGTGCCCTTCGCAACATAGTTAGCCCAGAGCACTTAACGAAGAAATTCAGCACCGTGACTCGAGTGGGCTGAGCTGAGAGTCAAACAGGTTACAATCCAGTGGCAGTTTCTCACAGAATTCAATTTTCGAGTTTATCGTCATTAGCATAAATTGCATATATTTTATTAGACTGCTGCCAAATGGTCATATTCAGGTAGTCTTTAGAGTGGATATATTTTAATAATTACCTCGCAGAGACTCTCCTCCATTGGCAAAATTAGCATATTACGCTTTTATGTAGCTGGATAATTACCAAATCAATTTAATTCAAGCACCTTCCTCAAGGGTACAACTGCAGTGTCTAATGGAGTGTTTGAAACTGTAATCCTCTGGCCAGAATCTATTGAGTCTGGATGTCAAACCACTACCCCACACAACTGGCCCATGTCACCTCAGCGTGTGTCATCCACTCCCCCTGCCCGTCGATGTCTGCTCACCAGCCGTGGAGGCTGTCTTCCTGTCCCTCCGGCCCCGGAGTGAACTCCTTTCGCTTGTTTTTGGGGGGGGCGCCCAAAGGAAGCTGGCGAAGAAGCAGAAGGAGACGGCCAGCGGCACGCAGAGGGAGATGGCCGCTGTGGGAGGAGCCGACAAGAGCACAGGCAAAGTCAGCACCCTGCACAAGGACGACCCCTTCGCCACCAGCACACAGGACCTCAACGGCTTCCGTGAGTCGGTGACGCCTTCTTTGGCCTCCCCCTGCGTGCATGAAGAGGCCTGCACGTAGACATGCCAGCGTTGATGTACTTGATGATACACCCGATGATCAAAGAGCTCAGACATTCCAGGGTTAGTCTACTCTAGTCAAATCATTAATACTCTTTAAACAGCCAGGGCCACAGAAACTCACAGCTCTCTAGCAAAATCTTACCTTGGGCTGCCTGCCAAATTTTATATATAACTTTATGTGTTCAAGGGCCCCTGTGAGGTGCTGGGGCCCCGGAATGTGCCAGAGTATCCATGCCCCAACTGAGACCCTGCCAACCGACATAATATTGGAACATGCTACCGCATTTGTAACGCTACCTGCTGAAGACTGACTAAAAATACATTTGATTAGATTAATTAGCTCATTTTTATTTCCTTCCATGTCAAATCACAACACATCTTACAGTTATTTGACTTTCACTCTCACCCTCCCCTTTCTGGATCTCTGATCTTTCAGAATAAAATAAGAATGAAGGGAGCTCAATGTTGCAAGATAAGGGAATGTTTGTCTCCAGTCATTTGCTGATGTGTTTAAATGTATTTTGTACTGTAAATTCTCAATGCTTTCTCCCAGAGCCCTCTCAGTGTTAAAAGAGAGGATGCTAGGAAATGGAAATTGCTGCATCTCTGCAGGGGTTCTGTTACTGACAAATGCAGCGTGCAATTGTTTCAAGCCCACAGACGAGGGCCTACGGTCTCTTATTCATGCATTTAACTTGATTGGGTCTGTTTGTGTGGGGCTGTACAGTTCCAGTACTCACAGGCCCATGTTTTTAGAGTGAAGAAGCACTGGAAATAAATCCTAAAAAATAGGTGCGGTGTTAGATTATTATTTGAAAAGTTGAGGCACAAGGCAGAGTATGAAATGGCGGGATGACGTGTCATGGAAGCGGGAGCCTCGGACACTGGGTCCCCCGCCGGCATGGCCTTTTATTATAGTACTCAGCTTCTGTCCCATACAAATTGGTTCTAGCCTTGACCTACAGCATCAGTACTCACTCCTCAGAGGTGATCTGATGAGGCTGCAGCTAAGTCACTGACCAAAGTAAGCATTAATTGCTAATGTCATTGTGCTTCACTACAGAGACGCCTTTTCCATATCTGTTAGCATTTCACTTAGCTTTTATTTCCAAGAGAAAAAAAAAGAAAATGGCATTTTGATCATTATTTTATTTCTTTAAGGCAGAATCTGTCCTCCTGTGGGGGATGAGTAATTAGGATGGACCTTTCCTCTTCTTCTTCTCCTTGGTAAAATGTCACAGTGGCCTTTCTGGGTGGATTAATTTGAAAGTTCAGGGCTTCTGCACAATCAGCTCTCACATAATGTATGATGGCCTTTTCCCCAGATAGTCTCCTGTTTCTTATTCCATTTTGTGTCTCTCGCTTCTTAAGTTCAGACCCCTCAAAGGACAACAATCACATCTCCACCAAAGATGGTTTATGACCACTAGACACACACTGGAGTTTATTTAGTTTTCTGATTTACAGAGCATGAAAAAAATACCTAGACACTGTAGAGGCATGTCTATGGGCGTTTAATTCCATTCTCCTCCTGTAAATTAGCTGAACGGTGTGTAAGGGCACATCCGCAATGTGTAAAAAATAAACCTGGGGTTTGATGAGGAGCGATAGGCAGGCATCTCCTTATCTCCTTAGCTTTAATTGAACAGGCAATTGAATGCAACATGGAAGCGTTTAAGGAAAGACTCCATGTTTTTCTTAACTGTGGAATGCAAGGTGAATCCTATCTGTCAAGCTAACAGGCAGGACAAGGTTTCAGAATAGGACTGGCGTGGTGCCACACCATGTTGAAGGATTCCTCCATGTATGCCGTTGATGCAGATGGGCCATGGGGGAAATCTCTAAACTGCCCGTGTGTCTCCTTTTCCCAGCTTCCCCCTCCCCGTGCTCCTTCTCCGTGCAGGGAAAAACACTCCAAACCAAATCCCTCCTGAATTCCTACTACTCAGGTACAGCACCACCTGCTCTCAGGAAGCTCATGCTGACAGGATGACACGCGGCTAATTCTGTTGCCTGTTGTTTCACTGGGGAACTTTCAAGCAGACTTTTGCGGCGGTGGAAAAAAGAAAAGGAAGCTCTAAATGCAGACTATAAAAATTAAGATGCATGATTGCTGTTTATAATTTGTGTGGAATGTCTTGAATCATTAAATTGCTACGTCTCATTAGATATACATTTTAGAATGACAAAAGTGGGTGCCAAATAAGCAAACAAATATCAAATGACTGTGTGTGTGTGTGTGTGTGTGCGTGTGTGTATGGTCCAGGTATACATTACATTGTGGGGACCAAATGTCAACACGATGTGATAAAAACCTCTTATTTTTACATTATGGGAAACATTTTTTGATCCCAACAAGGGGACAGTCAATTCTACAAAAATCTGTGACTGCAATCAGACTAAAAGTCTAAAAATGCTAAAAATCTTGTATTATGGGTAGGGGTTAGGTTTGTCTTATTTGGGAATTGGGTTAGGCCCATAGAAATGGAGATCCCCCATAAAGATATGAATACTTAGACTGTGTGTGTGTGTGTGTGTACAGTTCAACACTATATTTAGTCCTATACACCATGTCCCTTTTTGTGTGGTTCTAAACTCTGGATAATATAACTCTTGTTATATGAGATATGCTGAAGTGTTTACATGGTTCAGTGTTTCTTTTCTGTTTTCACCTGCTCTAGTATCCAAAGAGCCAGTCCCCGCAAGTTCGTCTCTGGGTGAGTATCCCCCATCACCTCCTCATAGTCTGAGCTCATGGTCATGTCATACTGAACAATGTCATACTGAACAAAGCCGGTAATAGACGGCATGTGTCTCATTTCATGGCCTTTTTTTGAACGTCGAACCCGGTTTACTCGCCGAAAGTAGGAAAATCGGTGCAAGAAGCGCCGGAACAATGACCTGTCAGGCCGGATTTGCGTCTGCGAGATGCAGCCTGACGTTTACAAACTCTTCCCAGCTCGCGGGAGACGGAGGGCATGAATTTAAAGGAGCGGAACCGCCTGTGCTGGCTCGGCCCACCTGCCCCGTTAGCGGACGCCACTCGCCATATGGCTGTACAGCATCTCCCCGCGGGCTGACGACTGGGCTGGTGCCATTTCGGCTGGGGCACAGCATAAACTTGCTGTCTGACTCATAAACGCGGGCAGGAGATTTAGGCCTGGCATCTCGACCCACCGAAATGCTAATGTTCTGGCTTGGGTGTTCATGTTACTTATTTCCTACATTTATTTACTTATTCAGTCTGCTCACATGTTGCTCAGTTGAAATGTTTTGAAACAAACCATCAGCACATTGAGCCGACAGATTTCTGCGTGCCCACTGTATCGCATAAAACCCTCGACATGGCTCTGTTTGATCTCTCCGCCTGTTTATTTTGCCTTTCTCTTTTTCTCAGTCTGCGCTCTCATCCTCCTATTCTCTTATGCCTGGAATAAAGGGGAGCGTTGCATAGTCCTTAAGCCTGAACACATGCGGCAGGCGGCCCGTTCCAGTCTGTTCTCTAATTCGACTAGAACGTCGACAGTCTGAAAATGGCTGAGGTGTTTGCTGCTTTGATGTGGCCAGCTCTTAATCTTCAGGCTCTGTGGGGTGGTTACCTACCTTCTTCACCCACCCCCCCCTTCCTTAGCGGACTGGAGTTATATGTCCCACAAAGCCTTGCTGTTGACACAATGGTTCACACTAACGTTCCAGTTTATTGCACGGTGGGAATCGGCTATCGTTTAGCTCACACAATCCCTACCGCAAACACCGGAGCGCCGGCAAACCCAGCAGCAGGGTGCTTTTATCGAGCTCCCCGGTAAATCTGGGCCCAGTGTCGGTGATTCACCCGTGACGTGGATCGTAATGGTCCAGTTTTAAGGCCAATTACGTGGATTTGCTTATTGGCTCCTGCTTACTGCCAGTACCTGACATCCTGGATGAAAAGCAGCACGGCCAGGCGAGGCCAGCAGAAGGAAAAGCCAGGTCACAGCTGGAGGTACAAAGACAATGATGGCAGAGTCCAGCCAGGGTTCCTCACAAAAGATTCTTTTTCCTCAAACCACATTTCCTCAGTGATGATTATGTTGCGGTATGTGAAATTACTATAAGCACAATGCACTCAGAAAATTCGAACCCAGGGAAGAACTCTGTATAATTCTTCACAGACTTCTCTCTGTATGTTGTCAGGGTCTAAAAGTCATTGAACAAGATTCAGTTGCTTTTTTTCTGAACACACAGTCCTTTTTCATTGCTTATCCAATGCAGGGCCACTGGTATGTGGGGGGGGGGATTGGAGCCTATCCCAGAAAGCTTAGGTTCGAAGGCAGGGACCCATGGACTGGATGCCAGTCCATCCCCTGCCAGTTGAGACACTAGCCCCCTGATGCATATTTCTGGATTGCAGGAGGAAATGTAAGCAAGGAGAGAAAGTACAAAAACATTAGATACTTATTTAAAAGTCACCCTTTTAAGGGGACAGCTCGGGGGTGGGGGTGAATGTAATGATGATTAACAAGCAGTTTCAGACATTATATGAGAACATGGAAAAAACTAGGATCTAAAGCAAGGCTAAATTAATATTTTTTATTCTTTGTTATGGCCACTGCTTATATACATATTAACCATAACATTAAAATCAGCTGCCTAATATTGTGTAGGTTTCCCTCGTGCTGCCAGAACAGCTGCGATCCATCTAGGCATGGACTCTACAAGAAGAAGGTGTCCTGTGGTATGTGGCACCAAGACATTAGCAGCAAATCTTTTTAAGATCCTTTGAGACCTGTATGATGTAAGATGGTGCCCTCATGCATTGGATCTGTTTGTCCAGCACATCTCACAGATGCTCAGATTGGGATTTGGGGAATATGGAGGCATAGTCAACACCTTGAACTCTTTTACATGTTTTTCATTCCATTCCTGAACAATGTAGCAACCTTGCCATGACGGTTGCTTGGTCTGCAGCAGTGTTTAGGTAGGTGGAACATGTCAAAGTAACATCCACATGAATGCCAGGACCCAAGATTTCCCAGCAGAACATTTGTCAGAGCATCTCACTGCCTCCACCGGTTTGCCTTCTTCCCACAGTGCATCCTGGTGCCACTTCATCCCCAGGTAAACGACACACAGCCACTCGGCTGTTCACAGGATGTAAGAAAAAATGTGACTCATCAATTCAGGCCACCTTCTGCCATTGTTCCTTAGTCCAGCTCCGACGATCCCGTGCACTTTTAACGGTGAGCAGGGGTCAGCATGGGCATTCTAGCTGGTCTGCGGCTGGGTAGTACTACACGCAGAAAGCTGTGGGCCACTGCTTTCTGACACCTTTCTATCATAGTCAGCATTGACGTTTTCCAAAATTTGTGCTACAGTAGCTGCCCTGTGGGATCGGACCAGATGGGCCAGCCTTTGCTCCCTGCATGCGTCAGTGAGCTTTGGGTGCCCAGGACCCCATTGCTAGTGTACGATTTGGCCTTCTTTGGATCTTTTTTAGTAGGTACTGACTACTGCGTACTGGGAACACCCCACAGGGCCTGCTGTTTTGGAGATTTTCAGACCCAGTCGTCTAGCCATCATGGTTTGGCCCTTGTCAAAGTCACTCAGATCCATACGCTTGCCATACGCTTCAAAAACTGACTGTTCGCTTGTCTAATATATAATGCCAGTGCCACTGGCAATGCCACTGTTGTGCCAGTAGAGCTGGAACAGTATGAACTGCTCGTACTCTGAATGTTTAGGTTTAAATTCATTCTTCCTGCATAAGGGACAAGTTTCCAAAAAACGTCCACTTTCTTGCTACTGAAGTTTAGGCTTTCTCTCTCTGTTCTCCAGATCTTAAAATTCTAAAAGGGAAATATGACATATTTACTCAGTGTTATATTTACCCTGTGTAATTAGGGCAATTTAAAATGTCATTACTGTTTGCAGTACCGGCGAGCTGTCAAACATATTTTGGCAGGAGGAATAATTATTGTTAATGGCAGGAAGTGCGGCGTTCTGTTTAGCGATAGCGTAGCGCTGCTAATAATTAACCTCGGTGATGTTTTGGCACTAATCGCTGCCCTGCACCCCGGGGAATTGTGGGGTGAAAGTTTTGGCTTAATAAGGGGGACTCCTCTTAACAGCATGGACACAAGAGCCGCTTTGCTTCCAGGCCTCTGCAGTCCCTGAACCGAGATGGTGTTCTTTGCCTGTTGGGTTAGAATCTCTCATTTGTGCCATTTTATTTAGTTTTTTGTCTTGGGGCTTTTACTTCATTGTGTGAGTTCAAGACCAGGTGAAGTACAGTAAACTGAGGACCTCCCAAAATGTAGGCAAAGGGTACCTTAATGGAATTAATGTTTAAAGGTCCTTAAAAGGTGTTTAAGTCTTTAAAGGTCGCCAAGGTACCGGAACCTAGGTGTGTCTGACAAGCAGGAAGACTTGTTAATGACAGGAAAAGATCTTCCTTTGTAGGCAGGCCATGTTTCTCCTATTACAGTTATGGATAGGAGGAATTGATGGGCAGGATAAGTACCAGGACCTCACTTTTTATCCAGGGCACTGCAAGACCTGCTTTTCTTGTAACCCCAACCAAAATTTGGGATTTCTGAGAGAAGAAAAAATCTTGCCACAATGGAGCTATATTCCTCTTATTTTTTCTTTTTTCAATCTTTTTTTATCTTTATGGTCACTGTATTAATCTGTCATTCACAGTGCAGGGGGAGGGAGAATGCAACCACTTCACCCCTCTGAGTGTAATGCAGTGGCCTTCTCATTGGGGAATAAACCTTGGTCCCAGTCTCTGTAAAGACGATAACAGTTTGCGGTATGGAACTTGTTATGTGCTGACATAAGTTACTTTAGAAGTTCAGAAATCAAATCATTAACACAGGGTCATCTTGGTCTATGAAGTTAGAACCCAGCAGCAAAGTGTGGATATATATTTTTGCAAATTTCTAAATGGATATTTGACCTTCGGCATAGCCGTAAACATCGGTGGCTCGATATTTCTGTAGATTATGAGAGTGATTTTCTGTTTTTCTGGCAATATTTACAGTGTAATATACCCTTTGGACCAGTGTACCAAGAGCTTCTCTGGCAACGGAGATGAAAACACATGAATAATGAATTAAGGCCACAGCGTGGGACCAGCTGGGGGGGTGGCAGTGGATTTCGGAGAATGCCACAACAAATGAAAACCTCAACACTGGATCTCAATCTTTTTGAGCGTGAACCAGCACACTAGAACAACAGTACTTAACACGGCCTGTACTTGTGTCTGTTTACAAGCATCATTCTCTTTCCGAATCTACGCAGAATACTTTCTTCATGCTGGCTGAAGCATCCTACAATACTGGGTACCTAGGTGGAGTATTTTGACCTAAGGATTCAAATGTATTTCTCTGTAGGTTTGGCATTATGGGTGTATTGTGCCTTTTTCATCATATCAAGGGCGTCTTATTGCATCCCCCTAGAGATGTTTCAGAAACAAAATAAATAGCTTTTAGAGTCAGAAGATCGTCGGTGGCTGGTTAGCAGAACATGCTGCTTCAGTATTTTCTAAATAAGACATGGGTTTATTTTGTGTAATGACTGTCTGTGGTCTGCTGCACTAATGTGTGGTTTGAGTCCTGGTAAACACCACTGCTGATTGGAGGGCCCTGCTGCTGTACAGTCTTTCTGTGTTACCAAATAATGGTTTACTCTACAATGCCCTAGGTCAGGTCACACAATGGCAAGGCACATGTAACACACACAAAAACAAAAGATATATTAACTGGCGGAGACCTAATACTTAATAGTAATTGTAAAAGACCTGGTTCTGCTAGATGGCAAATGGAACGACAGCACACCCAGACTGAAAAATGGAATGGGGTGATTGTATTAGTACCCTCAAGATGAACCGAGAAGGTGAACGTAATGAGGTTTTACTTGGATTCCTAACTGATACCGGCTGAACTCATGAAGCCACAGGAACAGGACTCTTGCTTCCAGTCTCTCCCTTTAACACATATGCCCCAATGCGCTTTATAATACAATTAGGTACAGGAGAGTAAAAGATTATAATGATAAAAAATAATATCCAGTTCATGAATCCAACTTCTTTCTTTGGTTTTTCCTTCTATTCTGAGCCCAGCTGGCTCCTTATATGTCTTACAGTCTCCTTCCGTCAACAAGGGCCAGCTGGGTGTCATTAGGGAGGCACGTATCAATCAGGACCAAGGATTCACAGCTGTTGTGGGCGCAGGCTGCAGCCCCCACATCCAGGCCGCTGCCGCGTGAAGCTCTTCTTGGGCTGTTCTAACTGCAAGCTGCAGTCCATGCTGGCCACCGTAAGAGTGGCATGAAAGTATTCACACAAAGCCATGCATTATTTCACAATAAATATTGCAGAAAGCCACGTTTGGAGTGGATTAGACTTTATAAAGGCAAATCGCTTTAAGTGTCTCAGATAATTATTGCAAATAGCCACATTAATAAAACATCGAGCGTTTGGGGGGGGTGGAGGATCACCCAACCACATTTGCAGTGGCGCTCTAAGTATTTAATATGTGTAATATGAAATTCCTCTGACATTTATTTCTCTATCGCTCTTTCTAATGCTCTCTTTTACGGGCATAAACTACTTCAGTTCTTCACGTGTTAATCGCTGTGAGAGTCAATTACAAAAAATGTCCTTTAGACTTAATCGGATTGTGACACGGAGTGCCTGTCTGAAGCCCTTTTCAATGCTCCATGGCATTCGCCGTCAATGGAGAGGCTACAGGGTGCGCACGGGAGAGCACTCATCGCACGACGGATGCCGCGGAATCTGGCTTGGGGCTTTCAAGTTACTGAATCCATTTTGATGGCGCCACTGTTAATATAGTGAAGGCGAGTTGCTTGGGGTGATGTGAAAGCACCTCGGGTTTCTGCTATGTGATGTTTCTGTGGCACTTCTGTCCCGCTGCACGAAAGCTGCAGTGGAACTATGCAATTGTGAAATGCTGTTGTGATACAATATGATTTGTTTGCTCACTGAAAAGTGGGTCATTTAAACAGAGCCATTTTAGTTTGAGCGGATTGCCCCCCGCCCCCCCCCCCCACGTACCTTCTGTGGTCAGACAGCTTTAAGGCGACCGCTTCCCTTTTGGCTGACGTTTGCCGCTTCTTTCACGTGCTCTCCTCCTGTTCCAGATGGCAGCCACAAGGACATGGCCCAGTCCACGCTCACCATTCAGACGTACCCGTACGGCGGCTGTGAGTCCGTGGAGATGTCCTACCAGGCTGGCCAATTCCAGCCGGCCATACGGGTGGCAGACCTCCTGCAGCACATCACGCAGATGAAGTGCGGACAGGGATACGGGTTTAAGGAGGAATATGAGGTAAGCATGCCCTCTTTATCCATCTGCTCAAAGCACAAGTGATTAAAAAGAAAAAATTTAAAATGAAAGCGCTGCATGTATCATTTTATTTTGTACAATATTTGTCCATCCATCGTCCATAACTGCTTGTCTAAAATGGGGTTTCAGTTAGCCTGGAGCCCATCTTAGAAAGCACGAGGTACATTGCAGAAGACACTTAGGAAGGGTTGCCAGCCCATCACAGGGCACACCGGCACACGCTACGGGCAATTTAGATACACCTGTTCATCTAACCCACTTCTCTTTGGATTGTGGGAAGAAACTCATATGAACATGTGGTTCCCCGATGGTGGAATGAGCTGCCGAACCTCGTCTGGTCATCAGACTCTCTTTCCACCTTCAAGAAATGCCTCAAGACCCATCTGTTCCATGAATTTCTCTGCTAGCCGGATCCCTCCTTGAATGTTCTTAATGTTGCACTTCTAGTCATTGAATAATCTTATTTCCATATTTGTTTTTTAAAATGTTGTGTCACCCCTGCTCCAATATTGCTTACACTGGGCATTCACTGGAAGCTCAGCCTAGCTGTACCTGGACATTCACTGAAATGTCCACCTGTAGCGGCGCCCAGGGAGCTGGGGGTTACGCTGCCCCAATTCACTAGAAGCTCAGCCTAGCTGCACTTTTAATGCAGTTTGCAACGTGCTATTTGCCTCACTTGTATGTCGCTTTGGACAAAAGCATCTGCTATATATCTAAAATTGAAATGTAAATGAACACAGTAAGAAAATTCCAGATCTAAAGGCATCCCGGGAACCAGACCCACTACTCTGGAGGTGTGAGGCTGTCATGCCTCTTGTTTACTCAGTCGGCGAACTTGAACCATTTCAGTATCCACAGTGTAATTATTCGTGTATTGTCGCTGTCGATCCTCATTTTGAGATATGTGACCAAAATCTCTTAGCAGTATTTGTTTTGTGGTGTTCATCAAATAATTAAATTTAATTTCCTTTGCTCTCGTGTTTTTCTATTACAAGAAAGTGTAGTTCCTTCATACTTATCAAATATTTATTGCAAACTGAATTTGAAAACAGCATTAATATTGATCGTTTCTGAACATAATTCCAACTCAAATAAAATTCCCCAGCTCAGAGTTGCAGAAAAATTCATTACATTTTTCCTGTAACGGTTTGCTTTTTTTGGGATCTCATTTTTTCTCAGTAGTTTCTTCTTTGATCCATATTTTCTGTATATTTTTTATATAATGGCTTTTGTTATTCATCCCAGTTCAGTTGCATGTACTCTGTACCTTCTACACCGCCCACATTGGCTGGAAACCTTGGGAAATCCTTTGACAGACTCCACTGGTGCAATGGTGTTCGTCACAATCTGGAGATCACATGACAGTGTGCATTTTGATAGGAGGATCTCTTGGCAAACTGGAAATGACTGGCAGGTGTAGCACATTTCTTATTTTGAAAATGGCAGACTTTTATTTTTGGTCATGCTCCTGCAACATTTCTTAGAAGTGGTAATACCTTAGCTAATTTGGTTTTGTTGTTAACTCTGATCCCTGGCAACCCACTGTGTTTGGTGTTTTTGTTGCTGCCGAGCTCTTAATAACACTGGGCAACAAATTCTGACAAATGAAATTAGCCAATTCTTATCAATTTCTATGTGCTGAACACGAATATGACAGTTAAAATGAAAAATTGGCTCTAGTTTTTTTGTTATTTGCAATATATTGTTTACGTCTATTACTGAATGCCAATAGTAATAGGTCTA
>JABFEA020000130.1:841797-856942 GCA_019775915.2 Cyphomyrus plagiostoma | reverse complement strand
ACCCCCCCCCCCCTCTCTCTTTCTCTCTCTCTCTCTCTCTCTCTCTCTCTCTCTCTCTGTGTGATTGTGGTCCAAGTATACATTACAATGTGGGGACCAAATATAATAAAAACTATATGAGTAAGGAATAATGCAAGATACAGAATAGGAGTCTGTGTATATGTGTGTAAGAAGGAGAAAGAATGAGTGTGTGTATGCGTGTGTAAGAAGGAGAGAGAGGGTTAATGCACATGCCTCCGCATGTATACATAAGTGCTTCTGTATGTGTGTGTGTGCACATCTGTCACTCTGGGAGTTGAAAAACAAAAGCTTTGTGGTCTGGTCCTAGTCGGTCCTTTCTGGTCCAGCTCCAAGTGGCTGTTTGCTGAAGCCTTGCCCTCCCATGTGTGAATGATGACCGGGGGGTGTGGGGGTAGCGTCTGCTCGTGAGGACCTTACTTCCCCCCAGGCTGTGCAACACTTCACTTACCCTACAGTTGGCTCAGTTCTCTGCTGTTCTTCTTCCACTTCCATTTTATCTGTCCTTTGTGTAAAATATGGTTGCGCTTATTTTAATTCCTTTCTTTTAAATGTCTGTAAACACTTTGTAAACCCTGTGGTAACAGTGCAATTTAAATAAAGATTGGTTGGTTGATTGATTGATTGATTGATTGATATAACCCTACATAAGGATGTGTTCCACTCTCCATATCTCCAATTAAGAATTCCTTTAAAAACAGGTTATGATCATTACTATGATATGTTCAGGGCTGGCAGTTTGAATTTTGCTCACTCTGTGTGTGCGTATTCTCCTCAGGTCTCATTGCTTACCTCTGGGTTTCTTCCCACCATCCAGAGTCATGCAGTTTGATGAATTTGTATCTCTGATTCACCTATTGTCCCTGTGATGCTCCCATGCCTTGTGTCCTAACCTTAAGCCCCCCATGACCATGTATTGGATGACAGTTAGAAGATGGGTGGGTAAAATTTGAGTTATGAGTTGTTACCTGCTTAAAAAGAAACATTGTGTAATGTATTCAAAGAAGCCTCTGTCATACATGGGTCAGTTTCAGAAAGTGTCGCTTCATAGATGGCCAGTTTTTCTGCCTGTCAGAAAAGTCCTGAGCTCAGGGGGGCTGAGGGTACTGAACTAATCACTAATCACAGAAGTTCAAATGCAAGGACAGTTAAACGGCCTGACCGATGCTGCATCCGTGTAAGGGGGAAGAGATTGTGGATGTCCGGTCGTAAGATTTCCCTCTACTCACTGGAGAAAGAAAGTATCAAGCAATTTGACAAAGCCCACCAATGATCTCAGGCAGTTCCTTAACATAAGTTTATTAAATTATTTTAAAATGTTTTTTTTTTCCTTTCGCTGGGAGGTACAAGATGATGCATCTGTGTGTCTAACTTTTACATGGCTTTTGCCTTTGATCTTCGTTTGCGATTGTTCCCCCTTTCTCCCACTCTCCCCTCGTTTGTTCATGGTTATCAGATGCACCCCTGATTAAACTTGTCCTTGTCTTGTTTGCCCCGGTCTCTCTTTCATGAATAACTGACGGCCCCCCCACAAAAATTTGCGACTACGGCTGCTCGATAAGCCATGAGCAAATTAACCTTTTCTATGGATTAAAACGGGGTGAGATTGAAGGCAGGGCCTGGGATGCCTTTTGTCTCTATGTGATTCGCTGGAGGCGGCCTGAACGCTGAAACTGGGACTCCATGTTCCATTTCTCCTATATTGAACATACTGTCACATGTTCCAGGGACCGTTTAGTGTCCCATAACCCCCAAAGGCTAGGTGTTGTGAGTTCATCTGGTCCTTGTACACCACATCACAGTGTGTACCTGTAACAGAGAAACTAATGATGTATGGCTCTGTTTGGGTGATTACTACATTAGCTTACACGCAGTATGCTAGTGTTACGTGTCGTCATTCCACAGCTCAATAGAATAGCCTGAATTCTGGTGCTCTTAAGGCTGTGGTTCACCCATTTTTTTCAAATGGTCTTTCGAATGACACAATTAACCAACACCCATTCACCCATTTGCTAAGCTTGATACTTCAGTGAAGTTATCCCATTGTAGCACCAAGCTCGTGATTTATCCATGGACATGAAATGCCACATTTAGGCACATGTCTTCACCTGCTCCTTTATGTGATCTCACTGTGTTGGATTATATTTTTAAAAACATGGTGGGCCTTTTCTGTAGATGAGAAATTGATAATTAAGGCGCATAGGTGGGATTTGTGAACTGAAGAATGATTCGACTGTTTCACCTTCTCACCTAAGTGTCACAGGACAAGCAGTGGTTCCCTGCTTTACTTTCCGGCAGAACAAGGCTGACGGTGTCATCTCTGATGGCTAAATCGATAGCTATTGAGCACCAGAGTGCAGGGCCTCATAGAGATGGAAACAGAGGTTTCACTGATCATACCAATTAGGCCAAATGTCCCCTCGTACAAGGCATTATAGCCTTTGAGTGAAAATTGATGGTTATTTTGGTTTTTTGATTCTTCCCAGGTAATCATTGCATAATAGCCTGTGACATTTACAGCACCAAGCATATGTCTTTGTTAAAGAACAGTACAGTAAGTCGGCAACAGGTCAAACCGACAACAACAAAAAAAAATCAATATCCCCCTCTGTAAGGCAACCTGCTATTCGACCCAAATGGAACTTTGCGTTGCATCAGTTGATGCATTTGTGTTGAAGATAGTGAAACGCACAGGTTTGGCAGATTTTAATGTGTTCATTATTGCAATATAAACATATGTAAATTAATCTGCCTGATTAAAAACAATGTGGAATACAGCCATCTGTTTGTCTATCCATCCATCCATCCATCCATCCATCACGGCAGCATGCAAGCCAGTCAGTGTTATTTTAAAAGTACAGTCATCCGTTTTTTACTGTGGAGGCAGCAGGGTGATGACTGAGTAGCAGGTTGCATACTTTTTGGAGGAGAATGGAAGGCAGAAAGAATCTAGGAGGAAGGAATGATGATAAAGAAGATAAGGATTGTACCTTTGACATAAATCGATCCCCTTTCAAATCCCTTATTTTCTGTAATAGGTTAAAATGCACTTTTAGACTGACTGACTAATGAGGGATATGCCCCTTTAAAAAAGTAGGTCAGGTGGCCTCTTGCCTGACAGTAAGATCTGTGGTTGTGATATTGTCAGCCGAGTTGGATCTCCTCTAATCGAAGCCAAAGGACAATTCGGCATACATTACATACCACTGACAGATTTGACCTGTTTTTTTTTTTTTTTTTTTGGAAGGACCTAAAATAGCACTGACGCCATATGGGTCCCAGCTCTCTCCCGTCACTAGTACCCCGTGCCAAATTTTCCAGCCTCTCTGCTGAACCCGCACAGCGCCTCACTTCCATTCTGTCTGAACATCCCCATCAAACGGTGGCACTTTGCACTCGGCTCTGAAACAACAAGATGGCAACAGCAAAGACAGACACACACGCGCACACACACATGAGACACGCAGACAATTACTGCATGTTTTCCACCCTTCCAGGGCATTTGACAGGAAGTTCAAAATGGCTGTCTGATGCAAGTGAATGTGTACTTAGTTCTCTTAGATTGGTGTTGCTGGGTGCCTGCAAGCAACTGTTGCTGCAGAAGTTCCAGTCTGAGACCCAGCAAGTATGCCAGCACAGTTTTCAGGATTAAAGATTCAAAGTCATGTGTTCAAAGTGCAATGAAATTCTGACTCTCCAGCATACCGACTACTGTAATCCTGATAAATACAATAAAGAGAATAAGCATTTGAATGTTTTTTTTTTTTTTTTTACAAATTTGGCTTTTGCCTTCTCAGACTGTATATCTGAGGTGGTTTCCTGTATTGACTGTCAGAATGTAACTTGCTGTGGGTGCAGATGGATTGCCCCACTCAGAATCCTTGATTGAGGACCTGCAGAAATGATCTTAGATGGCAAGTCCACTGGGATGACGGGTGGCTGGAGTGGGTCAGCAGCGATCCTTCTGGGGGTCTGGGCATTGCCTTGGCTCCTTTCTGTCTTCAACCTGCCTTGCAAACCCTATCCTGGACAAACTGCGGACAATGTGCGCTTTTGCCCACTGAAAAAATGTAGGTCCACCGGCAAGTAGCGCGAGCACAGAGCTCCACTTGAACGACTGAGTCCCATCGCATCAGGGCCGTGTGAGAGCTGATGAAGGAAGGAGGCTGTTGTGATCCCACTGACTGAGCTCTCGCCTCTCTACACCCTGTCCTCATCTGACAGGGGCACCACTCTGTGCTAAATTGCAGCATTTTTTTCCCATCCATGTGAGCGGTAGCTTCATTCAGAGGATGCTGAGGGTAAACTATGAATCAAATGTTAGCTTTGACTGTATAAATAACTTACATTAAAGCTGGACTCAGTTTTTTTTTATAAATGATGCTGTGTGTCTGTGTGGCTGCACTGATAACACCCACCTTTCATGACTGCTGGGTTATAGTGAGAGCCTCAGGCTTATCTGAGGAAGCACAAGACACAATGCAGAGCATCAACAGTCCATCGCAAGTTGCACACACTCTGGGCAATTTAAAGATGCTAATTCACCTCAGTGTATTTTTGGACAACAAGAGGAAACAAGATTGACTCTAGGCTGGCGGATGTGTAGATTAAACATAGATCATGGTGGAGGGATTTGAACCCACAACCTTAAATATTTAAGGCCATTTTTTTCACTTCCTTGCAGCAGTTTCGGTGATATTCAGGTTCTTCTGCGGATGACTGTACTTTTAAAACCAGGATTCAAACCATAGTGAGGAGAACATGCAGTGTCCTCGCATGTAGAGGAATTCCAATTGCTCCAGTGATGCTGGGTGATTCTGCTGTACGATCTTCCTTCTACTGTATGTTACGTTGTAGAGAAGCATTTGCCAGATAAGTTGATGTAATGATGCATTTGGCAATAAGCTTGATGGACCAAAAACAGTTCTGTGTGCCCTTGTGTCTTTCATGTGTCTGTCTACTGTTCAGCTGCCTGCATTGCACAGTTCACACATTCCAGTAAGCGCCATTATGTCCTCAGTGGGCTCACCAGTGCATACGTGACGGAGTGCACTTTTATTGCAGGGCCTCGCCGAAGGACAGAACGCCCCCTGGGACACGGCAAAGAAGGACGAGAACCGCAACAAGAACAGATACGGGAACATCATTGCTTGTAAGTAGCTAAAAATGCACACACAAAGGCATGGCCGTTTCAACACTACTGTAACTCTGCACCAGAGACTGCAGTGAGGACCTCACCTGGCACGTGGGAGGGTCCATCAAGGGCTCACCAGCTGTGCTGTTCTCCTCCAGACTTCATACAAGGTTGTGGTGTTATGTATGAATGACCTGAGTTAGACAGTGTTTCTCGTTATTCCTCTGTGAATGACCTGAAAAGGTTAGTGTTCTTCTCTGTTCCACTGTGAGCAACCTGCATTAGACAATGTTCCTCTTTGTGTCTCTGTGAATGACCGGAGTTAGTGATTCTTTGATCATGTGTGAACGACCTACATTACACAGTATTCCTTTGTGTTCTCTGTGAATGACCTGAGTTCGACAGAGGTCTTCTCTATTCCCTGGTGAATGACCTGTGTTAGACAGTGTTCCTCTTTGTCCCTCTGTGAATGACCAGAATTACACGTTGTTCCTCTGTCTTCTTCTGTGAATGACCTGAGTTAAACACAAAGTATGCTGTGTCTTCCAGCCTGATCTCATCACCAAACCTGAAGGTTTCTTTAAGTACTGAGGATAAACATATGCTTGTTTATAAAGTCTGCATCACACAGCTCCAGAGGAACTGACCCCTCCCCCCAAACACAACATGATTTCTCAGCATCTACTGAGGTGCAATTCATCAGAACTGATGAGTTGCTCTAGATCCAAATGATTTACAATTTAACTGAAAGTTGACCATGCAGAACATAAATAATGCACATATTACATATGAATCATGACATCAAGTAGTTTGTCATGATGGGGACATCAAACATATTCTAAGTACTGGAAAAAATCATTATATACCCGTGAAGACACCCTGCATCCATCATTAGTAATAAGTGCAGTATCTAGCCTCTCGGCCTGACAGTGATCTGCTGATAATTTAAGTTACTTTTTTCTTGCAAGGATGTTTTTCCCCGATTTTTATTCGGCTAGGCTCTCTATCCTTGGACGTGTTACAGAGTTTAGCCTCCCACTACTCATTGGATTGAGAAGGAAAGCCTTTTGTTCTACTGCTGCTTTGGGCTTTAAAGGGGAATCCCACACCAAATGATATATCCAGGGGTCTGGGGAGAGTAATGATACAGCGTTTCCAGCATTGTGTGAGCGTGTTTGTGTTCTGTGTTGGACTGGCATCCTGTCCAGGGTGTCCCTTGGCCACGCTGGCTGGAATAGGCTCCAGTCCCCTCCACAGCGCTGAGCAGGTTAAGTACTTAGATGATGGAGAGATAGATGGGTTACTATACTGTGAGTTACAAAATATATTTCAGGGTATATTTTGGTGGAACTACCGACAGCCCACACAAAGGCCTTGTCTTTTCTCCCCTTGGTACTGAAGTTTTCTCGCGTTAGCGTTGGCCTTTGGGCAGAAGATGCGCTCAGCCACGAGCACTTTATTCTTCTGTTTTCACACACTTGTAGCATCGTGTCACTTGCTGGTTAAGTAGCTCAGCGCCAGCAGATGGATGATCCCCATAGATCTCAATAGGTCTCTTTCATAGAGAGCTACAGTAACATTTTTTCTTTGTGTATCAGACCCAGCTTTTGAACTGTTTGAAGCATAAAGTAATTTCAGTACTGTTGCTGCATTAGTTATTATTCTGTAGTATTGCCGTGGCTGGGTTGATATTTCAGTGTATCCTGGTCTGTCACAAGCACAGGCTATAGATTCAGATGTGTTCTGTTCGTGATACATTGTCATATTCCTTGGTCATAGACAGTTTTTTAATGGCAAGTAAATTGATAGTCTTTGAAACAGAACAGATCAGTACAAGCTTTTTATCTGGATTGACAAACACAGATTTTTGTCTGTTCAAAAAACAAGCTTGGTCCATTGTACTTTTATTAAATTCTGAGGGACTCGCTTCTGTCCCCGCTGCTGCTTGAGAATACATACATTTCAAATATGAATCCAAATATAAATACAGCTCAAAAGTTTATTTATTAGGGGGCAAAAAAAGCACATGTGAGATGAGAAGGTTACAGTAAGTGCACTGTACATAAAATAAATAACAATTTTATTGAATCAAATACAGTCACTTCCTCTGGTGAGCAGCTGAGTAGACATGAATAAATAAGTAGGTCAGACATGTCCAAAAGATTGCATATGGGGGAGGGTGTTTGCGTCTTTGAATTCCACGTCTCTGCATTTTTCTAGTTTCCAAATGAAATTAGTTTCTTTTTCATGTCATAAATAGGACACACATCATTCTCATCTTCGTTTGCTAGTGAAATGTTTAAAATAAATATAAAAATGCAGACGTAAGCCCTCCATAATAGAATAGAAATTATGTTTATTTATAAGCCAGCTTTTGATTGCCACTATTTTTATATATTTTCCCACCGTCCAAAAAAGGAAACTTGTCAAAGGCATTTTGACAGCCTTGTACTACTTGAAAGCTCCTGTTACAAAATTTTCTTTCAGGTGAGAGGTGGAGTTCAGTTTTTATCTTGGTAGGAATCATTTTACGTCCATCCATCTACCCATCCATCAATCTTCCAAGCACTGACGCTGAACAGGGTCATTTTCCAATCTCTTTAAGGTGTTCGTATAAGAGCTACAGAAATGGTAAAATGACTTCGGGGTCTTTTTAATGCTCCTTTTAAATCTCATGTCTTGCATTGGGGGTGAATCCCAGATCATTCAACACACTGATCTGAAGGTGCAAAAATCCATAACCCCTTTTCTAGCCCACTGACACAGGGCTAATTCACATTTGTTACCATCTTTTTGTTTTTGCTGTAAAGTTGATTTATTCATTGTTTGTCCTTTAAATCTGTTGCTTGTTTTATTTGACTCACTAACAAAAGAATAGCAATATAAACTTTTCATCTTTTCATTTATTTATGTGTTCTTTAGTAAGAATTACTGGTCTCTTTTTGTTGTATGTGTTTTTTCTATAAAGCGTCTTGAATGGTAAATCCGATTTATGTGGAACAGGTTAATAACGTCAATCAAGAACTGCCTGTATATATTTTGGGAAACAATATGTGCAATATGTTTTTGGGTTAGGATGACTGGACAGGACCTTCATTTAGTTTTTAGACTTAACAGGCAAGGGGTAAACATAAAATGCAGTTATTTCAGGTTTAGAAGCAGGAAAAACATATTGGGTCTTCAGATGCGGCAACATGGTATGGATCTGTGTGGTTTGTCTAGTGCACGGGTGTCAAACTCCAGTCCTGGGGGGCCGGAGCCCTGCACATTTTTGGGTTTCCCCTCATTTAACACACCTGATTCAACTCCTTGTGCTAATTACCACACAGCTCTTGAGCTGAGTCATTTATGGTGGAACAGGGAAAGAACTAAGCTACACTGGGCTCCAGCCCTCCAGGACTGGAGCTCGACATCCCTGCTGTAGTGGAAACAGAATTCTCCTATTGCAGCAGTGAAGGGCCGGTCACCTGACTTTGCTCCGCCCCCTGACATCTGTGGCACAGTTGTGCCTCATTATTGTAACATTACTATTGTAATTACTGGATATTGTCTACCCTTCCAATGTAGCATCTAAAGGACTGGTTGCGGCAAAAGCTTTTTGAATTAGTCACTTATGCTGAGGAGATTCTTAAATCCAGCTATGGTGATTTGCAGCTTTTTTGCCTTTTAACATGATTTTTCATTGTAACACAAAGGGACCAGAATGCTTCACATCTATACCCGGAGTCATTTCATGACAGTGATAAAAATGTAACGCTCAGATCTATATCAGTAGAGTATCAGACAGCTTGTTCAGAGTAATTAACAGAAACTTGTTACGTTTTTCCGCACAAAGTAGCCTTTAGGTGTAGAATATGAGACTCAGGATTGTCTGACGGATGCCGGAAACAGCACCTGTCCTTCCCCATGGCTTTGATTTGCTCATCGGATTTTCTATTTTTAAAAATTCTGTAGCCTGTGACGTAACAATCTCTGAACGCTTCCCTGGGCTGTGTCATTTCTGGAAAACAAATTGTTAAGCTAGGCATCCAGGTGGCTTTGGTGGCACATACCTGGTAGTCGCTACTTATGGGCCGACTTAATTATATCCGGCATCTAGGTGACTAGCTAAATGTGATTAATAGTGACTTGCACCCTAGCCACAGATCCAGTTTAATTACCTCTGGCAATTCATAGAATCAGAAATACAAAAAAAGGGAAAATGCTTCAGGATTAACGACATCTGTCCCATTACATTCCTTTAGTCTTTTTGCAGCCTGTGTAAACATAAAGTCTACCATATGGTCATTTATAATTCATCAGACTCTGCTACCAAAATAAACACTAGATAGGACTGAGAAACATTTACATATCAGACGAAAAGGAAACAGTGTCTTCATATTCAAAGGTTGCATATCCTATTGTAAAGGTCCTGCCTACTTGTGTAGGTTGTATACTCGTATAGTGGTGTATACTTCTGAAATGTCTGCGAGAGATAAAGAAGTCCTACATATGTTCCATATGATGCACTTGATAAAGCACTTGGGGAATATGGCAGAATCCCACCACAGGAATCGTTTATATTTAATTCCAGAGGGAATGGAAGCGAGCTGTACAGGTGGTTTCCATGACAGAGCAACTATGCATCTGTGTGATCGCTGTCATGAGTGTATATTTCCCCCCCTTTTCTAGAAGATGCATCATATCGTTACAGTTTCTGCACTCTTGTGTGGAATGATATTATTTAAAATGTTTATAGCTGTTGCTTTATTCAATTTGGACTGAAGGCCCAGCTAACAATTTTTTGTTCTAGGAATGTTTACTGTTTTTAACATCTCACGTTATGATTAAGGTATGGAAATGTACAAAGTTTCCAGTTTTTCTGATATTTCCAGAACGTTACCCAACTGCTACAAGTAAGTCCAATAATAAAAGAAAGAAAGGTATGATAGAGCAGCAGGATAATTTTTTGCTTTACATTTCAAAGGATACGGGTTCAAGGCTGCATGGTGTGTTTGGGGTATGCACATTTATAAAATTATATTTTACTATGAAACAATATTTTAAACATTAATTGTGTTAAAGGATATTCAAGTGATAACATTTTCATGCTGACAACTGACAGAATCTTTGTTAAAATGGAAAACAAAGAAAGTCAACATTATTGTAAGTGCATTTTCTGCCAGCTTTGAGAGGACCCTCACACAACACTGTTCTGGGGACATTCCCTGCTAGCTGGTGGGCTGTTGCTGATTAAACGTAAATTTTTTTTACATTGGCATGGAGATTGAGCCTGGATGGAAGTAGACCCCACTTCAGGGTGCTGCTCGTGGTGTGTTTATGAATGCACAAGTTGACTCTAATGCTGAATAGACATCTACACACAGTTTATGGACAATGGCTGACGATCCAAATAGGCTGACTTGCCATGTAGCCAATCATCCTGCCAGACGGTGAGGCCGTGGCAGGGTGCTAATGACTTGTAAATGCGCATTTTCTCTGTCATCAACCACGTTTGACTGTTTGGCAGCTAATGCTAAAAGTGCCAAATGTTAGAGATGCTTCTGTCCTGGCCCACGTTCCTGAAGCCGTCCTTAATTGGATCGTCCCCAGGCTCGGTCAGGGTGTCGCTGAGAGGTTGAGAGTGCTTATAGGAGAAATGGGAAATCATTTCCAGTAGTACCCTGTTTGGGAAATGGCTGACATACAGGGTGTTTTATTATGTTATCTTTCAATGTCTGTTTTGCTCTGTTGTCTTTAACATTAAAATAGCTCTATAGATGCCTTTCCCATTTGGCAAGAGCTTGTAAAGGCTTTTATTTTTGCCGATGTGGGAGCTCTATGCAATATATATACACACGAGGATATATATTTATTTTTTTACTAAAATATAATTCTTAGCACGTATAGTAGCTGAGAGTTCTTCTGAGGATCTATTGAAGTCTTTCTGTAAAGACCTTCTGTTGTATTGACCAAGGCGTGGGTATTAATATTCCCCAAACTCTCTCACTATACTAGGTGCTTTTTTACTTTTGATTTGTGCATGTATGTGAGTGTCTGCATGTGTGAAAAGAAAAATATTAAAATGTTATGCAGTAGTAAGTTATGTTATACTGCATCACTTTTCTAGCCATGTATTTTTTAATAGATGGTTGGACAGACAAGGGTTAAGGGTCACAGGTCAAATGCCAAGTTGAACTTTAAATTGTTTTACTAGCTGTATAATGAAAGCATATAAAAGCTGATGCTGAACACTAAGCTGAGATATATAGCAGGCAAAGGATAACACACAAAAAAAGAGAGTCAACAAAACCTAATCTAAATTAATAAAGTGTAATGTTACCGAAATACCGCGCTGGGGCTTCAGCTCCTGCAAATATACGCTCCAGCAATAATTCAGCGGGGATCAGAACAGCGCTTGTCCAAACAAAGGCTCAGTGTCGGTAAATCTGGCCAGAGCAAACGGCCCCGGCACCAATGGAGACGACTGTATCTCTCAGGCGCACCTGAGGGTACCGCTTAATCTCAAAGCTGTGGAACAGGATTAAACCGGGGATGAACTACCAGCATGCACTGCACAAACAGCTCCAAGCGCCATTCCCACATTTAATTTTTTCCCCCGATGGCAGCATTCCAGGGTTTAATAAGCTATTAAAGTTGAGTGCAGAGTTTAATAACGTATTAAATGCATGTAGCACACTCGGGCGAGTGAGGAGTCTGTCGTCGGCACTCAGCCGCTCCGTCCAAATCCGGATGGGCCTCCGGCGTGTACTTTTGACAGGGACGCTGGATGAAAGGCTTTTTTCAGTTGCCGTGGTAATCGCTAGGGCAGTGGCCTGCTCTGGAATATACAGCTACAGAGATACAACTCACCACGCCAGTCCTACAGCTGCACATATTGTTTTCCAAAATATATACAGGCAGTTCTTGATTGACTTTATTAACCTGTTCCACATAAATCGGATTTACCATTCAAGACGCTTTACAGAAAAAACACATACAACAAAAAGAGACTAGTAATTCTTACTAAAGAACACATAAATAAATGAAAAGATGAAGTGTGAATTTATTACAGAGGTATGTTGCCTTTGTACCTTTAGTGCTTTTGTTAAATCAATATATCTGGGATATTTTTTGCATACTTAAGTCAGTTTTAAGCCGGCAGTTGAGTTTCCCCCAATCTGAATTTTTTCTTGGGACACAGTGGACCTTGGCTTTGTGTTGCTGATGGAATTTGACCGTGGGGACCCCTGGTGTAACTGCAGGCCCCCGCAGAAGGTGCGGGAGGTTCAGTTGGAGGTGATGGGGGAGAGCTGTCAGGGATAGTGATGTAAAGGATGAGGCACATTTACCTCGGGCACGTTCCACGCTGCCTCCGGTCCCCGTTCGATTAAACGTTAACTGCGGACACTGATTAAGGGCACCAGGCCTGCTGAGTTTCCTCGATGTGGCGCTTGTCAGTGGTGTTTAATTACACAGCGTCCTCTCTTTCTCTTCCCATATCTCTGTCTCGCTCCCTCCCCTCCTCTCTCTCTCTCTCTCTTTCTCTCAAGATTCCATTCTCTGTAAAGAGAGAGAATGGATAAATCCAGACAGTAAACTGGGTTGCAAGTTTTTATATGGAGCCGGTATCTGCTAAGTGGTGAGGGCGGAGGAGGGCTTCAGAAGGCCTCAGGTCGCACGGAGAGCTGTTACATGTTGGACATACATCTCTTGGACCTGCCACCCTGGAGCATGGTGGCCTTCTGATCGCCCTTCCCGCTGCCCCACAGGGCCCACGGCATGAGCAAGACACACTGTATCAAATCTGCGTTTTGTTAAGATCAAAGGAGGGACGCATCTGGAGTGTGGGCCGCATGTAATATTGATCCTTTTAAAAATCCTCTCATTACCCGGCCTCTTCTTCTTCTGCGGCCCAAACAACTTAATTATGAAGAAGCAGCAGAGCACCGCCGGGGTCTGCGGTCACATTGTTAATGGGTCGCGGTTCTGGAGAAGGTAGCTGTCTCCGGGTGTCGTTAATTTATAATGATGCATGCAGTCTAGGTGTGATCGTCACTTACGTGCGTGTATGCAGTGCTTCCAACTTTAGCATGAATCTTGCTGGGCAAATTGTGGGTGCACTTGTGAGTTGTGAGTTGCAAATTAGTTTTTAACCCATTTAACAGTTGTATTGTAATGAATGTCAAGGTTGGCCTGATACGGTTACATATGCAGAATGTGACTGTTTGCTATAGGAACTGCTACATGTGTCACATGGTAATTCATGTCACTGTGACCCCTTTAATAAATAGGAAGTCATGACCAACGAAACAAGACAAGTGACAGAGATCTATTGTCGTTGTCACTTTCAATATCAGTTTCTTTTTTTGTCCCTTTTTTGTATATCAAGGTTTTTCCACTGGCTTTGTTGGTTTAAGGATTACATGACAACATTTGTGTAAAAATGTGTGTCATGTGTGATTCCACAGTGTCGGTGAAGGTCATATCTGATATTAGACATCTCTTGTGTAATAATTGGACATGTGCAGCTAGCCAGGAAGGAGACCTCCGGGTAAAACCAGGGGACTTAGAAATGCTGCCAGTATTGCTCCTACAGTTGGTCCTAGGATGCATGAAGCTCGGAACCGCAGTCCCCGGGAAAAAATGCACCCGTCCGCTGTCTTCCCCGCGATGGGTAAATGTAACTTTAGACCGGCTCTTTGTGAATATTTGACCCCACAGACGACCACACTCGAGTCCGACTACAACTGCTGGAGGGAGACCCTCACTCAGACTACATTAACGCCAACTATATCGATGTGAGTATGGATGGGGAGGTTGGGACTGAGTTGGGCTTGCTCAATCCCAACCAGAGTAAAGTAAGCACTGAACCGCACTAGGTGTGCTCTAGTCGCATGTAAGCAAAGACGCCTCAGAACGCATGTGCCATTCTGCACAGCTCACATTACGTGGTGGTGGCTGCAGCTAGCTTGCCCTGTGACAGACAGCGGGACAGATGCACATGCATAATAGGGTCATTGAGCCAGTTTTCACTAATAAAACAATTATCCCAGTGACTGTGCCAGAGAGGGTCTTGCTGAAAAATAGATGGTAAACCGCATTCATACCATTTCCACTGAAAAGCGTAATATGTGTTTATATACTATGATATGTGCTTATATACATATACATTATTTTGGTTATGTATATGGACATGATGGCCTACTTGCTGCTTCCTAAGAAATCAGTATCATTTGCCTAAAGAATTTTCAGTATAGTCATAAAAGTTGGTCATTTATACAGCATGGTATATGTGTGCATGGTGTATGTGTTCATGGTAAATGTGTGTTTTTTGTCTTGACAGGGTTATCATAGACCAAGACATTACATTGCAACACAAGGTAATTAACCAGAAACAGGACTTTTGAACCCACTGAGGTGATGCACCTACCCTGTTGATTAGACTGAATTTGTTTTTATTCAGTTGAGCAGACACAATGTCTTTTTAGCAATTTAAATGTATTTAAGCTTTCTGGTAATAAATAACATGTGACCCAGGT
Organism: Cyphomyrus plagiostoma; assembly: GCA_019775915.2. Lineage (NCBI taxonomy): Eukaryota > Metazoa > Chordata > Actinopteri > Osteoglossiformes > Mormyridae > Cyphomyrus > Cyphomyrus plagiostoma. The sequence goes on along the minus strand of JABFEA020000130.1, from coordinate 842,269 downwards.
CTGCACCTACATGCATGGCTCGCCTTGCAGGTCCAATGCAGGAGACAGTGAGAGACTTCTGGAGGATGATCTGGCAGGAGAATTCCGTCAGCATCGTCATGGTTACGAACCTGGTGGAAGTGGGCCGGGTACGTTTGCTTTATGAGATCTGAGACTTAGCAGTGATTATGTCATCTCCCAGGGACTTCTGTCAAATAGCACTGAGCCTCTTTTTCTTTTTTTATTCTTCAAACTTTGACTCTTCACCAGACTTAAATGTCATATTTACTCAATTCTGAAGTGCTGTCCCGATTATTTGTTTAGTGTTTCGTACTGTATTAATACAGAATACCAGTGCAGTGTTTCCCCCAGGTTTACAGCTGGGGGGGGGGGGGGCCGATGGACACGGACAGGATTCCGGGGGTTCAGGTGTTTCTTTTAATGACCGCAGTCAATATAACAACTGAACTACAAATCATAACAATTCTTTGTA
>JABFEA020000130.1:827331-837612 GCA_019775915.2 Cyphomyrus plagiostoma | reverse complement strand
TGTCACTTGCATCCATTAAAATAATGCTTACTGAGGTAGTGGAACTAAAGAAATTCAGACCTTTGTAGGGGCAGGGCTTTGTAGGGGCAGAGTTTTTTTTTGGCAGGTGTTTTATTGATATAGGTAGTGCACATGCCCCTTTCAGGACCCAAACAGTTTTTTGGTGAGTTTTTTTTATCAATATAGGGTAGCGCACACAGTCCTTTCAGGATCCATACAACTGACATCGACCAGAGGCCATATCATCGTGAAAGATCTATGTGGTGCTGGAGTGGGTTGGAGCGGGGGGGCAGGGGCGAGGTAAATGGCAGACGGTAAAAAGTAATCTGTGCTTGATGGCCACTCCCCAAGTAAAGGTCAGCGTACAGTGAGAGGCCTCCCTGTGAGGTGAATGAGCAGGATTGCCGTGCCTGTTTTCCTCATAGTATCCCATGTGGGGTGGGGTGTGAAATGCCATGAGTAAAGGTTATTACCACAAACTTACCTGCGCTCCCTCTTACCTCACCCTTGATGAATCGCACCAGTGCTGCTAATCTTCTTGAATGTTTCCTCTTGCAAGGTGGGGAGGGAGAATCAGTGTGGTTTCTCACCTGCGGCAAGCCACCTGCATGGGTAGGCGTTGTTTTCCGGAGGAGCGCAGTTCGTACCAAAGATGTGGTACAAATCGCTAGTTCCGCTTCCCAATTATTCCACCGCTGCTCATGATGTTACAACCATCTATTTAGTGTCTTGTCGATGTGCAGGCTGGAGGAGAACGAGTGGCGAGGTGGGGGGTGGCTCCTGTTTTTGGGAGGCTCCTCCCGGGCACAGAGCCCCGGCTTAATCTGGAATAAGGGATGGTGCTGCTCAAGTCATTGGAAAAAGGTTTTCGGCGGCAATGTGTGGCTCCTGACAGACTGCGAAGCAGTTTCTAATTTTCTTCGGAGCTCTTTTTTTCCGCCACAAGCTCCCACCCCCCCACCCACCGAGTCCGAGATGTTTGCCAGTCACGCCATTAATCACAGCGGCTGACAAGCAATCTGTCGAGCTGTAAGCTCCAGAGAGGACCAAGCGTGTTAGCCAGAGTTGTCGGGGTACCACAGAGTGAATGATGGATGAAAACCCCCCCCAAATGCCGCTAGCAACACCTGTACGATATTTGTGTTTCCTTGATGCCCAACACCGGGGTCAGGGCAACCAGCGAAACCCCCAACCCTACACTAATGCTCACCATGGCAACTACACACAGCACACACAAAAACTGGGGGCATCTTGCTTTCTCACCCTCCGATCCCCACAGTGCCCTCTTGTTCCTCCATACTGATGCCTTCCCCTGCATCACATGAACGTGCGCCTGTCTGTGTGTCTGTCTCACCAGTGCGGGTGCTGGCCGGACAGGCTGCTTCATTGCTGTGGACATCATGCTGGACATGGCTGAGAATGAGGGTGTGGTAGACATCTTCAACTGCATTCGGGAGCTTCGCTCACAGAGAGTCAACATGGTGCAGACCGAGGTGGGTGGGGCTGTAGGTCGACCTTCATGTAGCAGGTCTTTAGCGTTACAGACATCCCTGCCAAATTGACTTGCTCATGGGAGTTTTACTTGCACACCAATTCAGAAAGATAACTACTCAAAACTTGGTTAGATGTCAGACCAACCTCCTCAAGTTGCTTGGACAACTCCTCTACAATCTGATTGGATATTTCTCTGAACTGATCATTTTTCATTCTGCCCTCAGAACATTTTTGTAAAACTCCTATGGGCAACGGGTTAACCATCTTTCCTCCTTTTACGTTGATAGGGTCAGAGATTGATGGGGCTTGTTTTTAAACATCAGAATTTCAACCGCCATTTCTCCTTTGGGTTAACCAGCCTTTCTCTTTTGGGTCAGAGATCAAGTTGGGACCATTTTGCACATCAACATTTAAACTACTGTCTCTCTTTTGGGTCAAAGATCGAGTGGGGACCATTTTAAACATCAACACTTAAACCACCATTTCTCCTTTGGGTCAGAGATCAAGTGAGGAGGATTTTATACATCTGCACTTAAATGCCTTTAAAAAGTTTTTCAAGTAGCATGGAAACTTTTTCTTCCCTCTGTCCAGTCAGTCAATTAGAATAAAATGCTAAAGGTTTGTGACTGTAGGTTAGCCCTAATTATCCCCATTATCCCGTGTTCTGTGGCTCTGGCATGCAGCAGGCCAAGCTCGACTGAGGGGTGAGAGCTTTGACAGCCCAATTAGCCAATCCGCTCAATTACTGCCCAAGCAGTTCCTGAGCTGCATGTCAGCAGCAGAGGCAGTGACAGAATTTACCCAACTGGCTAAAGCTCACCGCCTCTGCAAGGGGCAGGGGCTGGTCTAGAGTCACCACTTCATCGGAGACTGTCTACCCTGGGTGCTCTGGGGGAGGAGGGCTAAGCAGCCAAAGGTGTAAAGTAACAAGGTACAAATACTTTGTTGACATACGTAAGTCGGTTATTTTCGGGATTTGTACTTTATTTGAGTATTTTAAGTTGTTGCAACTTTAACTTTGCTTCATTTCTTTCCCAAATAATGACCTTTTACTCCAATACATTCTGCATGACCATCATCACTCACTCAAAAGTGCATGCAACGCACTTGAGTAGGGCAGCACTGGGTAAAATATGAATCACATTTTTTTTTCCACTCAGAATCCAGATTGCGATTTTTCTCTCACAATTCTTGAGCAGTATATTTCTTTCTGTATTATTATTATTATTTTGCATTAGATATTGTCTTTATGAAAATGAAACAAACAATATGCAGAGATAAACAATACATTGGTTAATACAATTCAAAGTTAGAAGCACTAGAGCTACTGCTGAAAAAATGGTAATGATTGCATTGGACGATCAGCCATTTTTAGTTGTGGAGAACAAGGCTTTTGTTGGGTCACTACTTATAAAAGTACTGGCCTGCATAATACTTATAATTCGATCTAGCCCATAGACTGATCTTTCGCTTTCTACTGAATAAAAATGTCATCCTACTAATCTGTGCCAGAAAGCTGGGCGAGTTTCACTTTTTTTTCCTGAATAAAACGAAATTATCATTTTTCTTATGCTGATGCACTGTGACTTACAATGCTATATTAAAACCTGTCTTGAGTGAATTTAGAGGAATATGTTGCTTTTTGTCAGATCTATAGATTTTAATATTTAGTAGTTTCTGCTTGACTGCTTTTAAAAACAGGTATTTTATTTTTACTTGAGTAGTATTTTACTGGATGACTTCGACTGGTGTAACGTGGTAGAATACCTTTTTCTTAACCATGAAAATTGAGTGTTTTTTTCACTGAGCATAACAGATGAGATTACAAAGGGAGGGAACGAGGGTTGAAATTGAAAAGTGAATGAAATTGGACTGTCGGGCCGCTTGAATGTGAGAGTAGCCAAAGAGGGCGTCGTACAAATAAGACGGGTTTGTAAAAGGATCCGTATGCTGTCTGTCAGGGGTAAGGGGGCGGGGGCACGGAGAGCAGACGGGGTGAATGCGGAAGGATAGCTGGAGGCGTAATTGCGTGGCTGCTGTCTTTCAGGCGTCCGAGAAACGCCTTAAGATATCTGCATTCACGGCAAAGAGCCGCACTCCTGCCTGAAATGTATTCATAACGGCACACAACTTGGGAAAACTGAAAAAATGCAGATGGTATAACCTCTTGACGGTATTCTAATGCTCTTAAGATAATATTTATATGGTTTAAAAGACTGGATTATTTTAGACAAAAGGGGAAAACTGGCCAAGGGCTGAAATGTTCACGGTCAAATGGTTTAGGAAGTGTTTTTTAGTTCTGATCAGGCGTCTTGTGTGCTCAGCCTGAAGAAAATTGCACCTGGTTGTATCCTTAATTGGTTGTGATTTTTTTTGTTAAGTAAAAAAGGTATGGTACCATATACAGGGGTCAGAAGATGCAATTAGCAGCTATGGATGGATGGAAAACCAGATAAATTTTCATTCACCAAATCACTTATCCTTCTGGAGTGCAGGGGGTCCAAAGCCTTTCCCAGAAGCTATGGGCACAACCCAGGATGGGGGGCCAGCCCAACACAGGGCACACTCACAGGCAACTTAGTATCCCCAATTAGCCTCAGCATGTCTTTGGATTGTAGGGGGAAACCAGAGGAAACCCCACGATGACACGGGGAGAACATGCAAACTCCACACGTAACCCAGGCAAAGATTCAAACCCTGGTCCCAGAGGTGTAAGGCAACAGTACCGATCACTGCACCACCATGCCACCCCCAAATTAATTTACTTTATATAAAAATTTACTTTTTAAATTTTTCTTTGGTGACCAACAAAAAACAAGTTTTCTTTTTGTAGTTTTTTGAAATTTCGTTAAATCAGATGATTGGATATGTAATTGCACACTTCAAGAAACAAATCATTTTCATGTTTTCTTTCATGTGTAGTAAAACTTAAGCACAACTTATTTATACTTTTATCTGCAAATGCAGCTGTGAGTTAAAGACGCAATTGTTGGTTTTACTTAATAAAAATGAGCTTCCAGAGCAGAACTGTACACTTAGAGATTATTTTTCCTTTTAGTTCCCAACACAGATGTTTGTGTCCATTAAAAATATTACGATTGTACTCGAAAAACCCGTAGACACATTAATGGTGTCCCTGGCAGTAATGGACACACAGCAATTTGTTCAGTGTGACATACAGTTACAACAATAATCCTTCACGAAACAACAAAAGGCAATTAATCCTTTAGAATGTTTCCTCTGCTGGAAAGATCAAGGTGGATGATGGTTGGGGGAGAGTAGCTAAGCTGCACTCTTGGTTAAAGAACTACAATTAAGATTATGCTTTTCTCTTTTTTGGCCTGGAATATTTAGAGATCTGTTAGGCAATAAGAGTCTACTCTGGGGATTAAGCTGTGCTTTGTAAAAGCAGTATGGCTGTTTAAAGCCGCAATTTAGGTCCCTTTAACAGGTTGGTTACCTCCCATATTGAGTCTGTAACCAGTTATTCAGGCCATTAAATAATGTGCATTATCAAATTTGGGACACTGCAGTAAAAAAAAAAAATCTGAATCCCCATATCCATCATCATAGGCTGGGCTTAGTGGGTAACGCTGTTAGCAGATCTGTGTGTATGGAATCTGCATGTTCTCAACTCTCTGTGCAGGTTTATTCTGGGTACATGTAGAAGCCTGATCTGTAAGAGGTAATTGTGAATCAGAATATTTAGTGGATAGTGAATATTCTGTGCTTCACCTCAGCAGGTATGAGAGGGCGCTGTCTGAGTGATGTGCTGCAGGCCATGCAGAGTGGTGATAGCTGCTTGTTCCATTGCAGGAGCAGTATGTCTTTGTCCACGATGCCATCCTGGAAGCTTGTCTGTGTGGCAACACGGCCATCCCAGTCTGTGAATTCAGAGAAATATACTATAACATCAGCAGGCTGGACCCACAGACTAACTCCAGTCAGATCAAGGATGAATTCCAGGTAGGAGCCGCCCTCATTGCCCTTGACCTCAGTGAGAATCCAGCAGAGCTTCTCAGGGTTTCACAGCCTGTTTCGCACGTTCACTTCTCTCCAACAACCAATGGCCCGTCTTGTCGGCGGATGTGTCTGTGCAGACGCTGAACATCGTGACCCCACGGGTGAGGCCAGAGGACTGCAGCGTGGGACTGCTGCCCAGGAACCACGACAAGAATCGCACCATGGATGTGCTATCAGTAGACCGCTGCTTGCCCTTCCTCATCTCCGTCGATGGAGAGACCAGCAACTACATCAATGCTGCTCTTATGGACGTGAGTGTCTACACAGAGATGCCTATTAGCCTGACTCCCCTGACTTGAATAGCAGTAAACTGGTACATATTCTTTTCGATGCATGCTGTATTTCTGAATGCAAGTTCCAGATAAGTGGAATATATTGAAATTTCTCAAAATAGTTCTATATGCAAATCAGACTGAAAATTTTGGTTGAAACAAAGGCAGCTGAACGCTAAGCTGCAACACACGGAAAGTGAAGCAAGGGGATACAGCAGAACACGTAGCTGGACGTTCTGTCCCCTGCAGTGTGACACAGGACATTGCGTCTCTGACGAAAGACCACATCTGCATGTCTTTGCCTCAGGTCAATGGAGGCCCTTACCCTTGGCTGACTTTTTAACATTTAGCAGGAAATCCAGGTGTTTCCTATGTAGTTAGTGAGTTTTTTTATCATGATGTAGGACTTACTCATGTAGAAGTGTATCGTCCACGGCAGTGTGTCATGCTGAAATGCAATACTTCTTTCGTGAAAGCTTCTCTCTGTGTGTAAATCCCTTTAGCCTTTGTGAACCAGGGGCATCAGAGGGGCTTGCATATCCTGGCAGATTCAGGGGCCCCTGCTTATGAAAAACAGTAATGTTTGCAGCAGTTTGGGGTGACACAATGTGACATTTTGTCAAGGAGCCCAGAAGTCCCAGCTACGGTCTTGGTTTGTACTCGTCTTGCAGAGGTACAGTTGGGTGACTTGCTTAGTTGATGTAAATTTGGCCCATCGATTTCCAGAGCCATAAGCAGCCAGCGGCCTTCATAGTCACCCAGCATCCTCTGCCCAACACGGTGGCCGACTTCTGGAGGCTGGTGTTCGACTACAACTGCTCATCCATAGTGATGCTGAACGAGATGGACGCAGCGCAGGTAATAGCGGGAAGCCATACTCGGGCCCCCACCTCGTCCTGACCTTGGTCCTGGCCTCCAAGCCTATGTATATTCCCAACCTGATTTATCATTCCGGTCTTTTCCATCGAAGCCTTGAAGTATTCCTTTACCAGACACCAGCAGTCTCCTCCGGTGTGTGTGTGTGTGTGTGTGTATCAAAGAATGTTCTGAAACATCAACAAAAATAAATTATTTTGTTCTGAAATATTAAAAGCATGTATTTTTAGATGTGGTAATTTTATGCTGACAAGGAGTCTAAAAACTAAAGGGGTGCTTGTGAATTTTACACTATGGGCTTTCCCCAAAAATTTCATTCTTCTGCTGTTTTCCAACTCTGCATGATCAATTACTGCATCATCCTTGAGTACGTGCCATACTCAGCTCATTTGCAAAGGCCCGTTTTTTTGTCTGATTTTAAGGGAGAAGGGAAATCATCCATATGGCGCTCCAATTTCAAAGCTCTCATTATAATTTTCAGTGTTGTGGGTTCGAATCTTGCCTTGTATTTGGCATGTTTTCCCTGTATTGCATGGGTTTCCTCCATTTAGGCTAATTGGCATGCATGTGCCCTACGATGGACTAGCATCCAGTAGGGGGTGTACCCTGGTCTTGTGCCCTATGTTGTTTGGGATACATTCCCCCCTGCACCCCAAAGATGCAGGACAAGCAGATGGATGGAAGGATGGAAGGAAGGTGCTGTTTTGTCATTGCGTTGGGTTTGGGGGTCACTTCATGAGGTGGGTCAGTAACCCTATGTCATGTGTTCCCTCAGACGCCCAGCTATGGTAGTAGGTTGAGCTGTTCACCAATGGCGGATGAAGGCATGTCCCTCTGGCCGCCAGATGGGGTATCTGTGCCATGAGCTGCCTTTCTTCCCTTAGCTCTGCATGCAGTACTGGCCCGAGAAGAGCTCCTGCTGCTATGGTCCCATCCAGGTGGAGTTCATCTCTGCAGATATCGACGAGGACATCATCAACAGGATCTTCAGGATCTGCAACATGGCCCGGGTATGACCAACCGCCCCTCCAGTGCTGTCACCCCTGGCAACCCCCCCTCCTCCACAATGAAAAGCCAAAGCTGTAGAACATAGTCAGTGAAGTCCAAGGATAAAAGGCTAAGCCCCCATGGTCATCAGCTAGACATCCTGCTCATCTCCAGGACATTAAATGGTTTAAATGGCTCTGTTGGGCCCGGTTATCGTCTGCGACGTGTCGGCGCTGACCCAGACGTCACCACATCTGACAGAGTGTGAAGTCGATGACGGTGCATCACGGCTTCACACCCCCGTGCCCATAAGCTGGTCATATGCTTCCCCCCATCACCCGACCTGTCTCCATGCCGCTCTCCCTAACCCGTGGTGACGGGCGGGATTTACTGGCCACCAAGCCGGCGGCAGTGTGAAGAGGCACAGCAGCGTTGCCAATCTGCTGTGAAGTGCCTCAGATTGGCATGGAGCTGGCCGGCCTGTGCCCACACCACCGAGAACCAGAGCCAAGAAACATGGCTCCCATCTGACCTTCCAGTTCCTTCATTTTATTAAAAAAATAAACTGGCATGGTGGTGCGGTAATCAGCGCTGTAGCCTCACACCTCTGGGTCCTGGGTTCCATGTGTGTGGAGTTTCTCCCCGTGTCATCATGGAGTTTTCTTCAGGTTCTCCGGCTCCCCCCCACAGGCCAACAACATGCTGAGGTTAATTGGAGTTACCAAATAGCCTGTAGGTGTGCATGTGTGAGTGCGAATGGTGTGTGAGTGTGCCCTGCGATGGGTTGGCACCCCATCCCGTGTTGTTCCCTTGCCTTGTGCCCATAGTCTCTAGGACAGGCTCCGGACCCCCAGTGAACCTGAAAAGGATAAGCGGTTACAGAAAACGTATGAATTGATAGATGTATTTTTACAAGAACATGTATGGACATAAAGTGATGTTTAGGGGTGGGAGGCGGGTGATGTCACTCTTCCTGACGGCGACGGAGGTGACGCTCTCCCCACAGCCTCAGGACGGCTACCGCCTGGTTCAGCACTTCCAGTTCATCGGCTGGCCGGCGTACCGCGACACCCCGCTGTCCAAGCGCTCCATCCTGCAGCTGGTGCGACGCCTCGCCAAGTGGCAGGACCAATACGATGGGGGCGACGGGCGCACCGTGGTGCACTGCCTGTGAGTCCCACACTGTGGCGCTCTCGAGTAACCTGCCGCTACGTCGCACGCTTACCAGACGTTTTTTTTTAATCCCTGCCTGGGATAGCAGCCCCATGGTGACACAGTACTGGAAAAATGGTTATGGAAAATGGATGGATGATACACACATACCCATATATATGCCTATACACACTAATTACAATAATTATAATATTCTTGATGCATCGTATCCATTATGTGCTGTGGCTCATAATTAGATTACATTAAATGAACTTTATTGATCCCAGGGGAAGAATTCTTCAATAATCAGCATAGGGTTAAATGTATTGCTTTAGGCTTTTGTTAGTTTAGTAACAGCAGTCAAAGGTAAAGTGGGACTTTAATAATATTTCATTTTAGGGGAAAGTATAGAAGGTAAAAGGTCATAGCAGCAATGTTTTGTAGTTCGTTGACTTTCAAATATGTGGACTGCACTGTGAAATATATGTTCAGAGGCAGTACTGTTATTTGAGAATTATTGAAGATAGTAGTAATAATTAATATGTAGCACTGTGAGGTGACAAACACGCAAGGTTATGGGTTTGATTCCCACCACCAGCTTCGTGAGTGTGTGTGGAGTTTGCATGGGCATGTGAGTGTCCTCTAAAATGACCGAAATCCCATCCATGGTTTCCCTTGCCTCTTCACCTAAACCTCAGGCGAGGGGCTCCAGGCTGACCATGAAATAGATGAAGAAATTTTGGATGTAGGGATGGATGGATGAATATGTATCTAAATTAATTATATACATTTGTATATTCCTTCTTATATGTGATTTCCAATGAGAAAAGAATTCCACCAATGGATTAAAGTGGTTTTTCTCTTGGTGCTGCCAATGAAGGGTTAGGTTCTCCCACCAGAGCAGCGCGAGAAATGTCAATTGAATGATCCCTTCGCCTGCTTTCACAAACAGAGACAGCTGCCATTCTCTCAGCTTACCCTTGATTAATATTTCATTTCAGCCCAGACTTAAATAGTTTCATTTAAACTATTACATGGATGGGGTAGCACTATGCATCACTATTTATTAGCCAAACATGTCACTGTGGACTTGGAGAACCCCCACAACAAGGTCATAAGCTAAATTACTGCACTGAGCAAGAATTAAAAACGAGGTTTATCAAAATATGTCAAACGGGCCACCGTGTAAGTACTACTATACAGGGGTAAAAAGTGCCTTAACAGCACTTCTCGTATGCCCTGGTGTGTGTGTGCTGTTGGGAGCCCGTGGCCCGTGCTCCTTCGCGCGCATCTAGCCGGAATAAACAAAGCAGAAATGGCCACCTAATCACCTAATCTGACGCCCAGTTAGACTTGATTGTCCGCAAGGCGGGAAAGTAAATAAGTAAATAGGAGTGCCCCCCGGGGGGGGGGGGGGGCGCGCGGGGGGGGGGGGGGGGGGGGGGGGGGGGGGGGGGGGGGGGGGGGGGGGGGGGGG
>JABFEA020000130.1:805483-820247 GCA_019775915.2 Cyphomyrus plagiostoma | reverse complement strand
TTGGTTGATTAGATAATTGCATTAATGAGAAATTGAACAGGTGTTCCTAATAATCCTTTAGGTGAGTGTATATGGGGGGTGATGCTGCAGTGCCGGTATCCATTTGAATTTCTCCAGTACATTATTATCTTATTAAAGTGAAAACAGCGCTGCATCACGCTCCTCATGTTCTGCTGCTGCCTGCTCTGATAGTTACAGTATGTCCATCATGTGGTGATGATTACAGGCTTCACAAAGACATCATTATTGTCCTCAGACAAGAAGAAGGCGACTTATTTAATCCCAGGAAATGTAAAAAGAACACTGAGGTGCTCAGATGCTTCAAAATGATTGTGCTCCAGAGTTGATGAACATTGGTAACAAGAAGAAGGTGCAGAATATTAATGAGTTTAATTGGTAAGTGGGCTCCCACGCAGTTCCCTGATCATCTGAGCTTCTATCAAGTCTCTCTTCTCCCTGATTTCATACTGAATGTGCTGAGAAGTGCAAGGTATGACGGTTTCTCCCCAGGTAAGTTATCCAACATAAAAAAAAGATGTTAGGGGTGCCACAGAAAGATGCTGAACCAAATGAGGCTTGGAGCTCCATGGTAGTTCAAGCTATTATCCACTGTCAGTTACCCACCATTTAACCTCATTGGTGCTGTTTGCTTTATTGGTTCTCATTGGCTTGTGACTGACAGGTCTTGGTAATCTGACCCCCTGTTGATTTCTCAGTCTTGTTCCTCCCGTCACTGACATAAGCCAGAGAACAAAAATCATTCTGACCTCTGACTTCCATCACTTGTAGTAGGTGGACTTGGAGTCCACTTGTTAGAAAATAGACTCTGAGCACGCAAAACCTGGTTTTACTGTCATGAAATCAGCCAAGACACCCTTTCTGCTGCACTTTCTGTCTGATTTTCCTACAGGATGCTGGATAGGATGCCACAGAAACAGATAACCATTGACTCGATGGAAGGTTCCAGAACAAGGCTTTGCTGGAGAAACTGCTGATAGGCAATTTAGCCTGCAGGATCCCAAAACCTGGACATGGCACTGAAACACAAAGACCAAACAAACCAATTCCAAAAACATAACGATAAATAATCACATGAATCAGACAAGGTAAAGTGCTCTGGGACCAATAAGTCTAAGTTAGTTTCTCAGTACATATTAACTCTGGGACATCTGAGTTTCATTGAATCTCAGGTAAACCTGGGTTACTAGTACTTAACCTGATTTATTTTTTCTTGATTTTATCAAAACTCACATAGTATCTTCCACGTTTAATGCAATGTGTAATTCTTTTTTAATACATGAAACATAAAAATTTTATGCTGTGCAAAGTATCATTAACGCAAGGCTGTAGAGCCATAATTCTGAAAAAAAGAAAAAAAAAACAACTGTCATCGGGACAGAATGTGAAAGTTAACACAAATTTTATGACCCCTGGGTTTAAAAATAATGGACTTCAAGAAATATGACGGCAAAGGCATTTACATTGGGTGAGATATGGCAGCTGGAAACGATGACCTCGCTGTTTTATGAGGCCTACAGTCTCTTTCAAATCCCACATTAACAACAATAAAAGTATACAGCCCACTTTATCCCACTTACCACCCGGTTTATGGCTAAGAGATTTGATTGCCAAGCACATATTTTGCAGTCCAATTTAATCCAAAACCTAGACTGTTGTCCATAAAATCCCGATAGAGATGGGCTTGTAATTACATCTTCAACCTCTTTCTCTGTGATCCACAGATCCTGCGGGGACAGCGATTGGAGTGGGGAATGATCTTTCACAGATTCCCAGCGGAGAAGATCGAGTTCCTGATTGATGAGACTTTTAGAAGAAAAGATAATTAGTGTGCCACCTCTTTTGGAGTCAGAATATAAGTGAAGAGGAAATAATCCTGGCCTAGTTCTCAGTTTTTCCCTGCTTGCACGCTCACACCGGTACCACATCATTTGTTTATCTAATCAAATCAACTGGTATCACAGCTGATTGCTACTCCAGCTGCATCAGGAGAGGAGAGAATCTTCCCTCTGAGAAGCGCTGACGCGAGTTAATGAGTGTATCAAGGTTATGTCTTGGTCCACAGAGCTGGTGAGACAGACATGACAGGTAGATCGAGAACAGGATTCTGAATTCAGCTGAGATTGACGACTCTGACGGCCTTGTTACCATCGCCAAATAAGATTATTTATGATGCTGCATTAGAGTGTAATATTACTGTTGTTTACGAGTTGTGCCTTCATGTGATTACTGCACACAATCACTTTTACAGCAGTCGTTTGGCAACTAAACATTTGCTGTATGCTTTGCCATAATGAACAGAACTTACACAATGAAATAAATTGCATAACAAAAGCTTTGTTCGGTGCCTGATGCTGATGAGTAATCTTTCAATGGAAATGTTCATTAACCACATTCCCAAAGTAGTGTAATAGCCTCGATTTCTATGGTTTCAACACAATCTAACTGGTGGCTTGAGACCGACATGTTTTTGAGGGGGCGGGTAAAGTTAAAGCCTTCTGTTTCGATAACGGCCAAACAGACTGGCAGGCCAGCTCACACGTAATATGATTGGTGGAACCAGCCCAAGAGTTTGTGACTTATTTTTATGCTGGTTCAACACTAAGTGGGAACACAGACAGTGAATTACACGCTGAAGAGAGGAAATATCAGGACACAGCATAACCCCATTATCCGGCAAATTTCTGGATAAATTTTGACATAATCAAATTTAACTTATTTTAGATAGGTGGGTACAAGTAAAGGAGGTCGGGGCAACCAATCATAGTTGCTTGGACCCATCTCCTCTACAATTTGATTGGTTATCTCTCTGAACCAATCACTTTTCCTTCTGCCTTCAGAACATTTTTGTGTAAGTAAAACTCCACGAGCTGTCAATTCTTGCTTATAATCTAATGCCGTTGCCTTAGAGACTGCTACGTACTAATAATCAACACATTATTCTACCACTTAACCAGTATAGGATCGCAATGAGCCTGGAATGTATCCCAGGAAGCGCTGAATACAAGTCACGCGACACACACGTACACACAGATCATGGGAATTCAGAGAATTCACATCTTTGATCTGGGAAAGAAACCCACTCAAGAGGTGGAGAACTTCCAGTACTGAATGCATGAGGTTTTATGTGCCATTATTAAATGCACCAAGTAACGGTCCAGTAATGAAGAGTCATAATGAAATACTATCAGAGTAATTAAGTGGCACTTTGGGTCTCTTTGGCCTTTAATTTGGACCCCAGTGGCATGTAGCGGCTACAGGGTAAATATGCGCGTATTGCTGTGTTTTGTGAGGACCCCAGTGGACAAGCTGAACACTACTTCAAGCAAACCTACTCATTGAAATAAATTAGTATTTCAGCCTTAGATTCCCATAAAACCACATCTTATGTATTCCAGTGCATGGGCACGTTATGGTATTCAGTGGTGTTGAAAGGTGACATTTTTATTACTTGACCTGTGACAGCAGAGACGGCTGTGCAGCTGAACCACTCACATGGCAAAGAAGAATCTTCACTAGATGAATGAGCCATGTGGCCTATTTTTGGTCTAGTATACAAACATGCTGTCGCATGCTCCTGTACTTGACTGGTTTAACTGAATCCCCACTGGTTCCCACTGGGCTAAACAGGGAATGAGTGATGGTAAATACCGTCCCACCATTGGGATTTGATTTTTATAATGCTTAAAACCAAAGGGTCATCAGTGTGGGAAATGAAGAATTGCACTTAAGCGGTTGTACTCAGGAAGCATTTTTATGGAGCTACTATTTTAAAAGAATAATTATTACACATTTATTACAGTTTACAAATATACTTTAACTTAAGTGCATCCATCCATTTTTCATCTCTTTTGTTCAAGTCCAAGGTCACTGTGAATCAGGAAAAATGGTGTGCAAAGCAGGGGACACCCTGGAGAAGGCAGGGACACCCTGGCCAAGGCAGGGGACAGTTACCTTGGGTGATTTACAGACACTGATTCACCTGTGTTGATGTGTTTTTGGACAGCAGGAGAGAACTCACAAACATGGAGAAAAAACATGTCTGAATCACAGAAAAAATGTCTGAAAATATATCAGATAAACACAGCAAAAGAGACAACATAGATCAGGTACATCCTTTTGTCTGCTGATAATGAGTCTAGTGTGACACCAGGGCTCATACTTGGGGGGGGGGGGGTGACTCTGACATTGTACCACATTTAAAGTAGGACTGGATAGGATCTCTGCAAAGCCATGCAATCCTCCTGCTACTGCCATCGGATCTGAGATGGGGGAGAGTTTTGCCACTATTATAGAGCACCCAGAATTCATTGCTGCTGCATTGCTGATACCAAGGTTTTAAGATACCTGGACTGACTAGATACCTGTTATCGTAAAAGGTAAGGAAATGGATTTCTCAACTTTTAATGGACTGTCCTAACTTCCTGTTCTTTCTCACAGTTACCTGCAGCTGTAAAACAAATGCAATATGTACTTGTGTCAAGACAAAAGTATAAAAACAGAAAGACAAAAGACAATAAAGATTTTCCTTTATACTTGTAATGTTTATTGTATATTAGTATGATTTGATGTATTTTTCCTGGAAAGCAGGTTCATTACAGTCCAGAAAGTCTGGAAAAAACAACAGGGGTATATTAACATGCATGCATTTTCCATCACTACAATATACTACCTGTTCTTGTAGCTGAATACTCTAGTTGCTGTTTCTGCTGCCCGGAAAAGATTTCTCAGAGCAAAATAGAGCCAGAATTGTGAACATTATTATTTACTAGTTGCTAGAAAAACAATATTCTGTGTTCCAACATTTGTTATGCACATGACTGATTTTCACTTATTTGTCCATTCATCTACCAATGGCTTATACATTACAGGATTACGACCCTGGAGCCCAGTGGTGCTTGACGTAGGGGTGCTGAGGGTATTTCAGCACCCCCTCTGGTCGTTGGTGGTAATGCAGTGTCAGAGTACTGCAGGGCAGCATCCCCATGCCTAGAGTTTGAAACCATAAAAACACCAACCTATGTTATCATGCTATGTTATCAACATATGTCAGTCACCTGGGATCAGATCAGCACACACTATAGGCCATTTAGAGACACAACTTCATCTAATGAAATGTCTTTGGAAGGATGGAAGACACTGGAGTACTTGGAAAAAACAGGAAAACTCCACACACAGAGCATGGAATTTGAACCCTCAACCCGAAATGTGTGAGGCAGAACTGCAAGCCAATGCAATCGCAAAAGAGTAACTTTTAATTAAGTACATTAATTAAAGCTATTCTTCCTTTTGTTTCAGGACTTCTTTTAGATTTCACATCTCACACCTCTGGCCTTTTAGAATTAATTTCGTTTTTGCACTATTGTGAAAAGTATCTCTCATTCGTCCACAATTACAGGACAACAAATCAATATCATCACGCCGTTGATATTTCATCACTGTTTATGCTGTTCGGGGACTTGGAGAAAACCGGGGAACCTGGTGGAAACCCGCGTGACACATGCACAGAACTGCATAGAACATGCAAGCTCCATACGCACAGGTTGGAGTGATTTTTAACCATCGGTGTCAGAGCCCTTACATGCTATAATTCCACATATCATTATGATATCGCCCTGTTCTGTCAAGAGGACTTGGTCCTGTACAAATCCATCTGTTTCTTTGCTTTGTTTGTTTCTCTGTTTGTTGCTCTGTGTACAGCAGAGAATCCAGATCTGCACCCACAGCACTAGGGATTCACCAGGAAAAGAAGGCGGCGAAATGGAAAGAACAATATATGCTCCTCCGCTCCCCGGAAGGATAATTTTGGGGGTTTCAGCTGGTGTGGCAAGATAGTGCTAATGATTAAGCATTAATTCCTAATGTTCAGCAAGGCAACCGTCTCATCCTTCACCTACAATCAAGCACCTCCACGTATGAGGCAAAATTGTTTAAATTGCGGAGCTGATTTCAGCGTACCGTAGAAGATGCCTCCAGATTTTAGGTTCACCCTCAGCTCACCCCCTGCCCTATGGGGGAGAGGTTTCCAGCAGTGTCCTCCGCTGAGAAAAATGCAATCATTATCTGATGTACGATATTCAGTCCTTGTATGGAGGACCAGAAACTGAACTTAGAAAAAGTGTAATTCTTCATTCCTTCATCAGATTGGTCTCGCTTTTGTTTTACCTGCCAGGGTTGAAAATAATGCAAAAGTACAGAATCACGTTTAATCGTCTAACAGGACTGTGTGGTTCACCATATTGGGCTTAAACACTTTAAAATTTATTCACATTCATTTCCATAACTCGCAACTGCACACCTCATGGCCCCATGTTGAATGTTCTTAAGTCACAGAGCAGACACATGCGAGCTTTAATGGCTGCACTGAATTGTCATTCAGAGGGTATTATGGCACCCATTTGTGCGCGACAAGGGATTGTGTCTTTAATGGCCTCTTCAGGCTCATTTAAAACACTGGGCATTGGCTTTCCTCAGGACTCTCATGAAATGAAAAGCATTGTCATCACAGGTCAAGCAGCTGCATGGGTGGTAAATAACTGATACACACACACACACACACACACACACATACAGTGCTACCTCGGTTCTCAAAATTAATCTGTTCCGGACTCCGGATCGAATCCTAAAAAATTACCCCTGTCCTGCCCCGATCATTTGCTCCTTCCGTGTGCCACGCCCCTTTATTAACCTTGCGTGGGATCCCCATTTGATCAGCTGTTTCTGGTTGTTGTCATTAGTCCTCTGTATTAAGTCAGTTTCAGTTTGTTTTCCCAGTTTGGTCATGGGGTGCGTCCAACTTGCTTGGTTACAGCGCTGGCTTAAAGTAACGCATTCTAATCCTGATGCAATGCTATTTTAGGTCAATTTATATTAGGTCAGTGTTTACGGTTTGACTTCTGATAATCAGATCGAGTTGTAGGTCAAACTGGTTTGTTCGACTTTCAAGAAACTCGAGTTCGGCATGAGGCTGGGGTACACCCTGGAGAGGATTACAGGCCATTATAGGGCACGAGGCTGGCATACACCCTGGAGAGGATGCCAGTGCAACGCAAGGCACAGCAAGCAAAAAATGGTATTTTAAAAAATTCAAAAACACAATTTAAAAATCTGTTAAATTGCTGACCCTTAACACATTCTTAATTACAGTGCTTAGGAATAAGCAATGGAAATGGGCAACAAATTTGCTGCTATTAAATCCTTCCAGTGGGTATTCATGAGTCGTTTTATGCATAAAGGGGATGTGTAGGAAGGTTGTCTAACAATTAATTAATTGCTAATTAGCGTCTCATTATCACCTAATTTATGTCTTATGCTTGGCCAGCTAATAGTCATCAGTCTCAAAGTGTTTCACGTGTGCAAATGTTGATGGGGCGGGGGTCAGCGTCCCTCCCCCCAGGACTGGCCAAAAACATGTAATTTAGCGCTCTGAAAACTAAGATGAGCAACCCCTCCCAGTGTTCGTTGTTTCTTCAGATCGAGGGACCGTTATAGAATACAGCAGATGATTGTGTCCAACTATATTGATAACAACTTAATCTTTCACGCCGCAAACTAAGTACATGTATACAGCAAACAAGTGGCGCAATTACAAGAGAACGGACCATTAAGCAGCATAGAAAGACAAAGAGAACATCGACCTAATTTATGTACGCTTTGCAAAAGATAATAAGAGGCGCACTGACCTTTGAGTCTGCATGCATAATCCAAGGCGATTTGGACGTCGTGTCATGACTAAAGTGATTAGAGTCTTAACGATCACGAAAGGGGCACAGAAAAGATATAAGAAGGGGCTGGGAATAGAAGACAGCTGTTTAATTACCTGGAAGGGGCAGCAAATATGGATGGGTTCACATTAATAATCCACAGCTTCGGCAAAAGTTATGTTTATGTTCGAGCGGAAGGGGTATATTTCCGCAGGTAGGGGAGGTTCTTCGCACTTCCCTTTTTCTTTCACTATGCTTATTGATTAATTACACAATGCAGCATCCCGACGTTACACCTCTAAACTGAAGCGGTACCAAAGATTACAGGAGTCATAATGTACGATTTTTATGGCTAATTTTCTTCACCCTGCAGCTTCCTCATCAAGCCACACTGCAGTTGAATTCGCTGCGAAATTAAATAATTTCTCTTTTTCCGCCGATGGGGTTAAATTTACTGACTTTAATCTACATTAACCGTACACGTTCTTTTATTAATTTAATGTACTGCTTTTCTCGATTTTCGATAGAGTGAAAAAACAACCATAAATAAATTAAAAATTCACATTTCAAGCACCCCCGTCTGCTGAATGATTAAAAATTTGGAATAAACTTAAGTGCCTGGCGTTTCAGCATAATAAGTACACTATGAAAAACACGAACTTCATATATAATTTTTTAATGAAATGTGACTAATATTAATTATTCAATACTGTTCACATTAGAAATACATTAGCGAGATTATCAGCAAAGGTAATGCATCGATTTACAATCTGCAGTAAAAAAGGTCATGAGCCGTCAGATTAATTTAATTTCTACATTTCAGGAATTACATACGTAGGCCTACAATTGATCCGACCGGCAGAGGTTTAGGCCAGCTGATGAGCTTCTCTGTGGCGTCTGGGTGCCAAGGACAAGAAGCCATTCCGTGAGACATGCGATCAAAGCATAGTGAAAGAACATCTCTGATGAACGACAGACACTATCACTCTTTCCATTTAGTAATCTAATTTAATTTATGGACAATTGTACCACAGCCTGAGTTTGACATATTCATCAAAGAACTCTGCTGCCTCTGGCAAGAAACAGATTTGTCCCATATCTCACATATATAATTTGAAGGACTTCTATCTATCGATAGTCCGTCCATCCATCCAATCATCTATTTTTTATAACTGCTTATAATTTCAGACATCACTATACCCTCCATATGACAAAATAATAACAGTACTATTTTAGCACTCAAAATAATACAATACATAGCATTTCACTTAATGAAATAATTAAAGCGTTACTAATAATAATGTATCCTTAATTGCTTTGCTTTGCAGTCATAACATGCTATAGTGCCTTTGAACCCATTAACATTTAGCTGCATTTAGTTTTGATACTCCAATGGGAAAATAGTATGATTGTTAACAGAATTTAATTTCTATAGTCCTACTGAATATACAAACGGTAAAGACTTTTCAATGGTAAGTCAGCATGCTTGTCTATGTGATTAATCGGCAAGAAAAATGAAATGTTTGACCATCCGACTAACAATCTTTGCTCATTTTGAAATGCTGCTCTTTTGTGGCCACTTCAATTCCACCATGGTTACCTGGGGAGGGGGGGGGGTTGGTAAATTCCAAGGCCCAAAAGATTTAAAATGTAATTGCTTTGGTCTGCAGTGGGGGCCCAATCGGACATGCTTTAATGGAGTCCAAAATCTCTTGCGGTACCCCTGCCACTCCCCAAAACATTGCTAAAGTGTGTCGCCTGCTGTAAGATGGTACTTAAGTCTGCGGCCCCTCAGAAGTTGGGGCCTTAGGAGTGTAATCACCAATTCGTGTCAGTATCTGACACCCATGAACTAGGCTGCACTGCAATGGGTTGGGTTGCTTTTGACAGGATACCCCCATGATCTCAAGAAACACAAGATTGCACAAGGTACGAGGCACGACAATCCCTAGCTGTGAATAACTTAAAATGAAAATGTGAACGTCTGACTACAAGTAAATAAGCCATAAAAATCATAATCTATGTATCTGCTCTTTGCTTAAAAAAATCAAGCAAGACAACACAACTAACTGCAAATAAGACATATATGCATTGCTGAAATTTACATAATCAATCATACAGCTTCTTCACAGTAAAAATTCAATAAATTAGGCTTATAAGCATCAATTAGTTGAATTGTTTGCTGCATCCATTACTGGGTTTGATTCCCAGGTCATCCTGTTCACCTGCCTTGCACCCAACTCTTGGTTCATTCAGCTCTTTCGTTTGTTTTTGATTTGTTTAAGTTTGAGATTTTGGACATGTTCAGTGGTCTCGCACAGTAAACGTTTGGGGGATTATTGGAGACAGCAGGCAGTGTACATGTTTGGATGATGGAGAGAGTCTTTTTTTAAACCTCCTGTCATAGCTAGTACACTCTTCATTTATTCTTTGTAAATTAAAAACGAAAATGTATAAAACTTGACTGGAAAAAAATTATGCTACTAATAATAAGTGACTTTCTGGATCCAAAACCCAAAAGAGATAAGAAAAATAACATAATTCTTTCTTTGTTGACTCAAAAGTTTTTGAGCTGGGAACTTTTAGTTAGTAAAAAAAAAAAAAAACAGAATATCAAATAAAACTACCAAATAAAAGCTGCAATTGATGGAACTTTTAAGAGCTACAGGCCTCCAAACAATAAATTACCTGAAGACGCAGGACATAAAAGATGTGGCCTAGGAAACCGTGGAACGCCATTCAGGCTACTGGGTGCCTCTTCCTCGTGAGGCCTCCGTTTAAATTCTCACTTATGAGCCGTGCATCTTCGGCGGGCCGGCAGCGAAGGTACCACAGCTGCAGTGCTTCTGGGGGTCCATCCATCCCAGCACTGACCGGGGACACAGCTGGACGTGGTGCCCAAACAGAACCAGCAGGGATGCTGGAGATGGCGCAGTACCCTGGCTGTTCCTCTGCCACCATAAATTAAATTATTCAGAGATGAAGCAGTCAGCTTCATGTTACTATGTGGAGGCCCCCCTCTATCACTGTGATTGTATTTATGTTCAGCACTCTAGAAGCATTCATTAGAGTACTCTTTCGCCAGAAAGCACTTTATATGATTTCAGTAGGGAACATTCTTTTTTTTCCTCCCTGGACCAAATGGCAGTGTCATTTTTATATTTTGCTTCATTTTGCCACTAATATTAATTCACTTTGTGTCCCTGTTCGCAATTTAGTTTGACCATTTTGCATTATGGAGAGACAACTTTGGTATTGATGGTTTTTCTTTCTTTGTCCAGCTTGTCCATTATCTTCGTTATTTCCACAAATTACAAAATAAATAAATCAATATCCAGGCTCACCAAAGTGATGGAAATGGCAAAGCATGAGGGGCCAAGGGCCAAGTATAAAATAAAAGAAAATAGGCAAAAAACCTTGTGATAACCCTTTGGAGACTGATGCAATCTCTCCACCACATTTTATTTAGGGATAATCATATTTTACTATTAATGGTTAATCTAAGAGACACCGCTTCAAATCCTTTCTTCGGCAGAATGGTCACATGTCGTTTTGACCCTTGAGTGAGGCCCCTAACCCCCATTGAAAGGCTCCAGGGGGCCAGATAAATGGCTGATCCTGTCCTCAGACCTCAGGCTTTGCTGTGTATGTGTGCGCATCTCAAAGGAGAGCATGATGGGATACGTGAAAAGAAGCATTCCTATGTACTTGTGCACATGGTAGGCAAAGAACAATATCATTTTATCTCCCTCTGTGACACCTCATGAGGTAGTGAGGGAATGGCAGGCGGAAAACAGCCAATGTGGGCAGCATGATGCACCAAGTGTGTAAGACCACCAGATATGAGCCATCTAACCGGGCGGAACAGAAGTGGGTTGTATATTGCAGGATTCAGACATTCCCAGCGGGGTAGATTGAACATCCCAGAATAGTGGTAGGGTTATGAAATCCCCACACAAGAATGTAAACAGTGACCAGATCTGCTTGCTGCTGTTTTCTTGAATGCAGGAACAAGATGGGAGAACAAACAAAATGTCTCATTTATGTGTAGACAGTCATCCCAGCAGGGAGTCTGACCCTAAATCAATATTGTGTTCATGTCATGTCACAAGGATCAAGATGACTTTGACACGGCTTATTGACTGCATCTTCAACATGCTGTTTCAATACATTCACCTATGCCTCAAAAATCACAGCAGATGCAATGTTTAATAAAGGAAACCTGAGCACAAAGATTATTTCAATTATGTGAATTAGTTGTATGAAAATTAACTAAATTTGTGGTCCAGGATTCGGTACGTAAAATTACTGTTCACCGGTGAGGATTTGTGCCCTTGGCTCATGCTTGATTCCATTCCCTCCAGGAACTGTAATAGTTTCTCGGCATGTGTGGGCCCTGTGACGGAGCAGCATCCTCTACTGGGGGCCCCATGCCTAGTGCCCCATGGATCCTGTGATAGGGTCCCTGCTTGTGGGGATCTTGTACTAGACAAGTGGCTCTGGAAGAGGGATGGATTTTTATTAAGCTCTGTATTAAGCATTACTGTCCAATGTTGTGTTAATCTAAAATGAAAAATGAACGAGTCTTTTTTTCTCTTGGCTCATTGTAACACTGCAGAGATTTTTCATAAAGAAACAAAAATAAACAAAAACGTATAGCCTTGCGTCGATTTGCGTTTGCATTTGGGACCTGGACCACCGGACACAAGCGAGTTTGGGTGTATCTCCATACTGTAGATTGTCCATCACATATGTATGACTGTATGCATGTCGCATAACATGTTAGATATGGACAGTGGGCCGTTACATAGCTGACAGCACTGCCCAATCTCCTGTACCTGTTACACTAAGCAATACACCCACTAATGTCCTACTACGTCCGCTGTCAGACGTCTCTCGATCAGTGTATTATTTACCATGGACCTTGGACGTAACTTCA
Source organism: Cyphomyrus plagiostoma (assembly GCA_019775915.2). NCBI lineage: Eukaryota > Metazoa > Chordata > Actinopteri > Osteoglossiformes > Mormyridae > Cyphomyrus > Cyphomyrus plagiostoma. The sequence goes on along the minus strand of JABFEA020000130.1, from coordinate 807,587 downwards.
GTCGGACATGTCTCGATCAGGCGTAAATTGACATAAGACGTGTGACGGTTTCAAATTCTTTGCCTATTTACAATTTGTTAACACCCAAACCCGGCGTCCCTCGGGGCTTGAGTCTCTCCTGCAGACGTATTTGAATTGTTTCCCATTTTTGTGGTTAAAAGTAAATAAAGAAAGAAGATTTTGAACAGGCATAATTTTTGGCGCCGTGCATTTGCCAGCCCATTTTAATCCCTTTATTAATTTGAACATCTGCCGTTTACTCTGTCTGCAAATAGGTGATTAAAGGGATCCTGACAGCCCCATTTTCATGTACCAATTGAACTCTGGCTTTTGAACCTGTGAGAAATAATCTCTGCCCTTGTTAAGCCGCGAGACTGATATCCACTCCTTGACTTTCTTTGTGTCAAGTTGTCACTTTGGAATCACAGAACATTTTCCCATTAAATCTGACTGCTCTCCCACCCAGCACAGTGTTAAATTTCATGTCTCCATTTTCTCAATTTCCTGAATAATTTTTTCGAAATATGATCAATTGAGGGGGTAGAGCACACCGCAGCTCTGTTACAGAGCACTGCGTTCATTAAATACAATGGAATATTTCTTGACTAAGATCTCATATCAGGCAATCGAACACTGTTTTGTAAAGTGCCCTTCACAGGTACATTGTTACAAAGCTCTCACAAAGGTGCAGTTAATAGGAGGAAAAATAACACGGTTTAGAATTAAATCTTAGTTCACAAAATCAATGCGCGAGTATCAGATTGGCTTTTTGCACAACAATATCAATGAAGTCAATAAAGTTTATAGTACTACTTTATAAACTTCAAAATAAAGTACTAGCATGTCTTAAAGAGTGAAACATGTATAAAAAAGTAACTTCCTTGAATGCTACCAATAACGGATTACCTTAACAGGACTAGGTGCTATGTCTCTGGGTCGTGTCCATCAGCAATAAGTTCATGATCAGGCTGGCTGTGAAACCTGTGCTGCTATGTGGAGCCATCTTGTGGGCTAACCACCCACATGAAAAAAGTGTGGTCTGATACACTGTTACTTAGGTTGCAAGCATAAGCAAGAAAGACCCAGATAGATCAGACCAGGCAATGGACATGATCTTTGGTCGGATAGGAGCCAGAGTTGGGAGACAGAGAACCATCAACTAGATTTAGTCAGTCTTACTTCTCTGCATAGTATGAGCTCTGTAGCCAGACCTCTTCATCAAGGTGGAGTTTGTGCTCTGCTCTGCAGTTGCCCATGATGAGTGTAGCGATTCTCACAAGTTCCATGCTGAGGGCTGTGCAGTTGGAGATCTCTCCAGTGAGGAAAATGGGGTGTGCAGCTTCAAATTTCAGAAAAGAAAACCCTCAGTCTGTCTGCATGCACCAAACATCAGAAAGGGAGTATGATGATGGTACCTGGAGGGGTGGGACTGGGGAGGGTGGCCTCTTGTATTTAGACTGGAACAGTGAAATGTTCTGTGCGAGCCATGGGAAATGACTGGAACAGTGAAATGTTCTGTGCAAGCCATGGGAAATGACTGGAACGTGCTTAGGCTGTGCTCAGAAAGAGCTTTTGAAGTACTGACAAATACTGGGGATATTGTTGAGTGGTGGAAGGAACACTTTGAAGAACTCCCTAACCTACAAGATGTACCCTCTCACCAACAGGACCTCCTGGATAGAGGAGGACCTGCTGCTGTTCCATTCACTTCCTGTGTCACAGTAGTAAGAGCTATGCCCACATATCTGACAGAGGGTTGAAGTTATTTAGAGTGTTTGTTGGGCTCCAGCAATGATTATTTTAATAGATACTTTATTGATCCCTGTGGTGAAATTCTCTTTATGCCTCTCCCAACTTGCTCTTGGTAGGTGAGAGCAAACTGGCCACAAAGGGCAGCTACACATACCAGCACCCAGGCAGCTGGGGGATAAGGGCCTTGCTCAAGGACCCACAGATATGCCAAGGCCAGGCTCAAACCAGCGACTGACTGATCACAGACAAAAGGGTTTACCCACTGGGCCACACGGAGGATGTGTCTTATCTTCATTGTTGTCCGTGGTTTTCACATTCAGGATATCAAAGTGCAGCACAGGGTGGATGGACA
>JABFEA020000130.1:783559-800318 GCA_019775915.2 Cyphomyrus plagiostoma | reverse complement strand
CCCCCCCCCCCCCCCCCCCCCCCCCCCCCCCCCCCCCCCCCCCCCCCCCCCCCCCCCCCCCCCCCCCCCTTCAGTAACTGATAGCAACCAGTGCAGCTGAACCTCTTGACCCTGTCTGCATGCTTCATTTATTGAGTCGCAGTTCCGTGATTCTCTGTTTGTAGCTGCAGACTGTTGGTGTGAACAACAGCTGTACCTAATAAACTGGCCACTGACGGAAAGTCTCTGCTTTGCAGAATAATGATCCCCCAGTTTATGCTAAATACTTGAAATGTTCCATTTCACTAAAGCAGTAACAACAGAATGCCAAGTTTTAAATTAGCATAAAATAATGTCTTGTGCTGATTTGCATCACCATACATTTTCTTACTTTAAATTCCATTACAGATACAAGCTCTTACGGCTCGATCTTTATTCAAGTTAGTAGAAGCTTTTTGTATTAATTGCATTGAAGAGACATCACCTTGCCTCCACTGGCAGTTTAAATTCCATCTGTCAAATAAAAAGAATTTTTAAAAATGGATATGGCCGTGGTAGCCCCCTACACCCTACTGTAAATATCTCCACTGGCATGGTAGCATACATAAGCTGTGTCACATGACTTTTCTCTTTACATCCAGCAGGGAAAACAACACACCAGCCCTTAGGGAATAAGCCCATTTTTGAAGGTTCTGCACAGACTCAAGTTAACATTCTGCTGATGCAACCGGTACCCCCAGTCACCCCACCCGCCATTTCCTCAAGATCATATGGGGCCAAACAATCCATATAAAATGCATATGCGACCTTGAAAAAATGCAATAAAAACATGCATGGAGTCGCCTCTTTTCCTTGCCTGTGTTGCAGTTTTCCCTGTATCTTTGTTTTAATTACCCGCGTGTCAGTCATCTTGGTGCACAAAGGCGCCCTGGCCCTGAGATGGAGCTGGTTGACAGTTTTCAGCTAATCAGGTCAGGAGAAGAGCATTCTGGGGAGCTGAATGTGCATTGTGGAGCAGGCTGTCAATGAGAGCTTTATTAACCTGCGAGATGCCTTATTCTTATGGCTCCTAGGGCTCCAAACAGCACTGTGCACAGTTTCAGATTTAATTGTTTTTATTTATCCACTTCCATACTGGGAGGCATTTTCAAATGAGAATATTGTGGATTAGTGACTTCAGCTTTAATTATAGATATGTGTGTGTTGCCCCAAAATAATACACAAATAAAAATGGCTTGATAGTATCTGAAATGATTTTGTGTTTAGTGGAAATTCAGAAATTTAGAAAGACTCGACTAATTACTGCTGTCCGGTAACTAGATTGAAAGCTGCACGTGAGTGTTGTAAATGGGGTACTTTATAACATATGAAAAATTAATCTCACGTGTCTTGAGCTGGGGGTTGTGCAGTGTGATGGACTGGCACCCCCCTTACGAAAATTGACCATGGTGTTACTATGATTAAATAACCATGGTACAATGATTTCGCCATTTTTCGTGGTTTTTTGAATAACTATGGAAACCATGACTATGGTTTTATCATGGTTTTGCTACAGTTAAACCCTAGAATAATCTTGGTCATAAACCATGGTTTTTGTTTTACCGTGGTCTTTGTTTTACCATGATCCTTCCAAACCAAGGTAGTACTATGGGTATAATCAAAGTACCATGAGGTACCGTGGTAAGACTATGGTTACTGCATAAAACCATAGGAAACCATAATGAATTTTTATAAGGGTCCATTTAAGGTGTCCCCTGCCATGTGTCCTATGGTGGACTCACATCCTATCCAGGGTGTCTCCTGCCTTTTGCCCTATGATGGGCTGGCATGGATAAATACAGCTATACACCAATCAGCCATAACATAGAAACCATCTGATTAACATTGTGTGGGTCTCCTGCGTGCCACCACAACAGCTCTGACCAATCGAGGCATGGACTCCACAAGACCTCTGAAGGTATCCTGTGGTATCTGGCAACCAAGATGTCAGCAGCAGATCCTTTAAGTCCTGTAAGTTGTGAGGTGGGGCCTCCATGGATCAGACTTGTTTCAGACGACCTACAGATGGGACTGAACTGGGGAATTTGGAGGTCAAGTCAACACCTCTTGACCTCTTTTTCATGTTCCTCAAACCATTCATGAACAAGTTGAGTAAGTCACTGCTATTGGGGAATTACGTTGTCATGAAGGGGTATACTTGGCTTATGATAATTTTTAAGTAGGTGGTATGTGTCAAAGTGACACATTTAATGGTATGAAGTCTACGGAATTAATCTGTTTAATACAGTGGCTCCATAAAGAGGAGAGACTGCATGATTCAATACCAAACCTGGGTAGCGTGCTGTGATTTCTGGCTTCCTGAAGCAAAAAACTTTTTTGCTTGTTTTTTCTTTTCTTTGTTGAAAAGTTTTGTTAGTTTTTAAACAATGCTAAAGCGGGGAGCTCACTTTTGGCACTCATGAAGTTAATATGAATGGCATCACAGGAGATAAATATAAACACCAGCTAAATGGAGGAACAGAAATTTTAAATATACAAGAAAGCTTCACACAAAGAACCCCCCTCCCCATCACACCTATTATATAATATATCACTTATGGCATTTCCCTCTGTGCGATCATGTACCATCACTGTAGTCCAAGTTAAGCACACCAAAGCTTACAATCAGCTGTTGCCGAAAAACTTTTGGAGGAAGCAGGCCATGTTGGCACCTTAAGCCAATGGGAAGAGCAGGCACCCACGCAAACCTGCTGCCCGCTTCCTTAGCGAATGCTGGCACTGGTTGACAGGCTGGGACAATAACATCTTGTTGGTTTCCAATCACATGTGCCGGATTTCCGCAGACAGTACACTTGGAAGAAGCACGGCCCCATTACAGTTGGTGCCTACAGTCGAACCACCGCCGGACCATTCTACAGAGATGGGAAAGGTCATAGTTCTGCTGCAGATGGATAGTGGCAGTGACTGTGCGGGAAAAAGCTAATCTGGCAAGCAGGACAGCTATGGATTTATTTTTTTGCGCCGGAGGATTTTGTCCAAGGCGAGGTCACCGAAGGAGGCCAGATGACGTTCGACCTTTTCAGTTTAATCAGAATCAGGTGAAAAATTACATCAGTTATGTTTCTAATGAGGCAGAAAAGGTGACACGACAGCTGAGGAAGAGGATGATGAAGAAACAAGAGAGAACCTCAGCTCAAGCGTATGATCACCAAGCTTTATTTGAATTGCATGAGTGAGAATTTACTACACTTAATGACCCGAAACACCTAATTACGCCTGGGTGTAACATGATACAAACTCGAGCATGTGCTACCTGTCTTCATCAATGCAAGATGCCGGATTAATGCTTTCAGTATAGACAGGCCCTATTCAAACACAGGGCTTACATTCCTCTCCTACGCCAAGCTGAGCAAATTCGCATTGGATGAATTTAATGCTTGCTCTGTGAAGTTTGTAATATATAATCATATGATTGATAAATCCCCTTACATATGTAATACAAGACGCTTCTGGGATAGGCTCCGGACCCCCTGCGATCCAGTATGATAAGCGGCTTGGAAAATGGATGGATGGATGTAATACAAGACATAAAACTAATCTCCTTAAAAATGTACACGAGTTAATAAAAATAAATAAGTAAATAATACGTTTCACCAAGACCCTGTATTAAGTATAGGATAAACTACCATATTATTTTTCATACTAGCAAATATTTGCAATTAAATTAAAGCATGTTACTTCGCTTACTACATGGCTGCAAACACAAAAAAATCTCTTTCTGGCTATCTGAGTAAACACAGACAGCTGAGTATTTCAGGGGGTGATGCAGCAGAGGAATCAGGAGACCTGGAGTTTGAACAAACAAGTTTTATTACAGTGCAGACCAGAAAGACACAGAGCCAACTGGGCGGCAAGCAGGAGACAAGAAACCCAGCATCCGTCATAACATACAAGCAGCCGAACGGGGTCGCAAGGTCAAACTTTATCACCACGGCAACGTGGATTCAGAGGAGTTCTTCATAAACTGCAAGCATCAGAGAAAGCCTATTGTAGCTCATCAAGGGAGTCAGACACAAAGGTGTTGTTTGCTCTGTCTGGAATAAGCCTGGGTCAGGGTCAAAGGTCACTTGAATAAAATTCATACCCCTACACAGATCCCCTGATGGTGTATCACTCCTCATGCTGTGTCCTATATGATATTAGGTGGTATATCTCCCAGTGTGGAACTTTATGGATGGTGCCTTACTATAATGTGGTTGTAGGTTTATTGCTCTGTACACAGAGGGCAGGTGATAGCTCAGTGCAATTCTTACAGGTAGTCTGTCATTCAGTAACACGACATACAGACAGTGTAATATAGGCAGCAAACAGTGCAGATTGTTTACAGTGCAGCTGTTATTCCCCGCTTTTCTGCTTCCTTCCGTGTGTCACGCCCCCTTATCTACCTTGTGTGGAATCCCGGTGTTTACCAGCTGTTTCTTGTTGCTGTAATTAGTCTTATGTAATTAAGTCTGCTTTTCCTGAGTCCAGTCTGATGTCCGTCTTGCAGCTATTCGATGTTCCTGTTTTGTCTCCCATTTAATAAACCCTCGTCAACTCAATTCCACAGCTCTGGCTGCTGCTTCCCCGCTCCATGCTCGAGCAAACCAAGACAGCACCTTATAGTCAGTGCAATAAATAAAAAGCATTTGACAATATACACAGAGTACACTGTAAATAAATATATAGAGTATATACAGACAGTAAATATACAGGAAGTAACTGCAGCGTACAGACAGCACAATAAAATACACAGAAAGTGAACTGAAGACAGAACAGCGGCAGTAAAGAGTACAGTGTGCAGACAAATATACAGCCAGTGCTCAATGCCATTCACGGACAACACAATAAACATACTATAAAGACACTGTAAATCACAATATTTATAAAGCATACAATATTACCCAAACAGCACAATAATCTGACAATTTGTAGTGCTGTGAATACTGTATATGCAGTAGCTCTATATAGAAAAGCTGTTCAAACTAAGGTCCTGTATAGCTTAAAAATTGGGTATCTATGAAATCCAATTGTATGTAGATTAGCCTGTTTGATAAATGTCAGATGATTTGAAAACAGGTTATTCCTACCTCATAATAATAATATATATGGACTGGTTAAGCTGCAGATTGCTTTTTGGGGTTGCTGAATGTGTCTCAATCCATTTGCTGGGAAATATCTCTGTGTTCAGTTCTTACTTGGCTGCATTGCATTTCTAGTGTATCAGCAGGATCAGTGGGAACATTGTCACATTTCTGGAGTTCTTAAAATTTATGGCTGGCACAATGAATGGTGATACTTTTGTGGAAATACCTTTAAATTATCTGGATTAAAAGCAACTGCTGTCTACTGACATTTATGGGGAATATAATTTTATTAGGTATGACACAGAAATTTGAGATATTGACATTGTGTACTATATGCTATGCTGAAGTATTTCCAATAACTGAAACTAAATGAATGAACAGTCATCACGAGGCAAGGTAAAGACTTTATGGTTTTTCAGTGTTTCTCAGGCTGCTGAAATAATGTTTTAAGAAAGACTGAGAAGGAGTTGGTGAGCAGACAGTGATTTGACAGTCAGTTTTCAGTGATAGAAATTCACCTTTTTGGGCCAGGAGGAGGGGAGGGAAAAATTTTGTTTCGGCGAAGAAACACAAAACCAGGCATGAGACTTACAGGGCATCTTAAACAGGCTGAAATCACACTGATTTATACAGTACTAACCCCCACAATGAGACACAAGTATCATAAATACAGATATCATGGCCAAGACTAACACTACACCCCTAACCCACCAACACAATATTTTATATTACAGTAAAATAATAATAATAATAATAATAATAAATTAAATAAATAATAAATAATAAAATAAATCAATCTAATTTATTGTGCTTTTATTATCATCCACAGGCTTTGTGGAACTTACTAGCAAGCACTACCACAAATGTTCAAAGGCCATATGGATATCCATGTTAACATACTGTGCATATCCTTAACACCGGTGCATAACCTTAAAACCTGTACATAAACTTAACACCAGTGATCGCCCTTCACTTTTGTGGAAAGACCCTTATTCACAATAAAACTGAGTGCGAATGACAGAATGTGTGGAATTGCTTTAAACGACACCTTAAGTTAAAGATTTGCTGGCTGCATTTACCGGATGTTGAAATGCTAGAATTGCACGCTGGTATAAAGAGGAAAGGTGTGGGGAGTTGTTGTGGGTGGGAACTGGCTTTGTCAGTGTTTTATCTGCTTTCAAACAGGCCTTGCTGATGCCTGAGCTCTCTAATCTGGGCGTCCGGTTTGGAACAGGGGGCTGCACAGCCATCAAAGTGAAATGGAAGCCCTGACTTGTTTGATCTAGTATGTCGGTAGGACAGTGAGATCAGGCCTGGATTCCTCCATAAAGTAAGTAAATAAATAAATAACAGAGGGTAGTCAACACTCCAGCAAAGCAACCAGAGAACCAGAGCTGACCCTGACTGATAAACACGCCCTTATGAGGCCTCAAAGGTACCATAGAATGGATATCTGACATTATTTCAGCATAGCTGAAAAAGGAGAGTTTGGTACAAGGAAATGGCACATTGGGAATCTCAAACACTGTTGTTCCCTCTTTCCCACATAATTCTAGAATATATAAAAGATGGCGGTAAAACAGTTTCGAAATTCCTAGAATGTTACGTAACAGTCTTAACCAAACATAACATATGCTAGCTCACTTTCACGCTCAGTGCACATGAGCATTCAGGCTTCAGCAGTTGCGCGATTATTGTGAAGAAAGAAGCAGAGGACAGGAGTGAAAATGGCTGGCTGCATGTGTAAGTGTGCCGGCTGCATGCGTAAGTGTGCCGGCTGCATGTGTAAGTGTGCCGGCTGCATGCGTAAGTGTGCCGGCTGCATGCGTAAGTATGCCGGCTAGAATGTGTCAGCATGTCATTTAAGGCTGTGACGGGGATGTCTGCACTTTTCCCTTCCCATGGAGCCAAACTGCCAGCAGGCATGGTTAGTGTTCCGCTGGTCCCACCATCTCTCAAGCCACAGAGAAGACATGCATCAAGACTCTTATCTGCTTTGGCACTTATGTGGTGGAATGAACGTCCCATAGATGGTCATTGGGTACCTAAAAACCTACCTCTTTTGGAAATACTTGGATTAGCACTTCCAGTATTATACTCATTATTATTAAATGTGTTACTTGCCTACAAGAGTTTAGAGTGATAGTATTCTTAGCCAGTTTCTACTGAACCAGTATCAGAATGCCAGAATGCTCTGGTTAAGGGTGTCTCCCAAATGCAGAAAATGATCTTTAAGAGGTCGGTCAGGGATAAGTTACCCAAATGCTCCCATTAGCTACTTGCATAGCTGGAACCGTTCAGCTGCGTGGTTCTAACTTTGTAAGTTGCTAACGTTGCAAGCAGCTATGCTTCTGGAAGAACGTACTCCAGTTTACCCAGTTTTGTAGGGGAATAGTAAACAGCTGTGATACTGACATTGACAGGAAGCTGCTGTATTTCTTGTAGCATACTTCTGGCTAACTAAATAAATATATAATTGACAATGCAGTGTAAAAAAGAAAAAAAATGGAAGCAGGAATCCATTATGCTGGTCAGTTTGCTGTCTTGGATTTTTGATAAAATTTGATTTAAGAAACTAGCATTGTAAAATCATTTGTTGTGTGAGATGAAGAATGGTTTTTATGTTCTCGTTACAATGCTGAAAACAAAGGTATGATTGCGCTAACGCTGTACCTAGGCTGGGACTGTTACAGCTACATGCAGCAAATCATTCCAGGAAACATTAAATGACAGAACATACCACTCAGAAACATTTATTTGCAATCACCGAGCAACTGGCCGTTTCCTCAACATCCAACTCCTCTTCTGAAACATATACGGTTGAATGCCTAAATGCTCCATATGTTTCACCTCATCTGTAGTGATCTATGCTGGTTCTGTGTGAGCCATCGCAGCGCCTCACTGTCAACCAGCCAATCAGAGCAAAGCTCATGAACATACTAATGAAGTTACCAAATAAGGGAAAACAGCCCGTTTCATTCTAGGGCCAAATGATAGAGTTTTGAATGAGCCTGTAAAACCGCTTCTGGACATTTTTCGAACAAACCAAGTTCACAAACCTTCTGTGTAGACACCAGAGAACAATTAAAAAACATTTATGGCACCTTTAATATCTGTGTGTCTGTTTTTCCCAACAACAATGACTATAATGGGCAGTTTGCTGGTTCATTGGTTGATCGATGTAGCCTCAGATCCCTAAAACCATTCCCACTCCCTGGAATCCTCCCTGTGTCCATGCATGTACCCTCCGGATACTCTGCTCTTTCCTGAAGTCCAAAAGCATGTGCTTCAGGTCAGTTTCTACCTCATAGCATGTGAATGCGTACCCTGCCCTGGACTGGCATCACATCAAGGGTGTCCCCTGCCTTATGCCCTGTATTTGCTGGGATAGACTCTAGGCTCATTGCGACCTTGTACTGGATAAGCAGTTATGGAAGATGGATGGAGTAGTACAACTGCTATATTTAGATACCATTCATCATTTACATTTATTATAGCAGACAACCACTTTGGGAAATGTGTATGAAAATATCTTCTGCCCTGGCGTCTTATATATACCACCTCTCTCATTTTTTGAGAGTGAGCAGCCCACTCAGACACACACACAATGTATGTTTAGAAAACTATTGTTCTTTCATCCCTCCAGGATCCATCAATCAGACATACTATAAAAAAGCAGGATTTGTCAGTTACGATTTGCCTGGCGACAGATGTAAACGTGGATGGATCGTAAACACTAAAATGAAAATGGCCACTCGCTAGCGCATCCATAAACTCTTGTTTAAGTTCAGCGCCCCTGAGTGTTGCAGCAGAAGCTCAGGCTTGACAAATTAAAGCATGTCTGACATTACTCCAGTGTTCCTGTTAATTTGAATAAATAAAAGGGACTCGTGTTTCAGTGCTTCCAATTTTTTGCATTAATATCAAAACGTATTAAATTCTTCTGGAAACTTCAAACCGAATTGTCCCCCCCTCCTCCACACACGTACACGCTCCATCGTCACGTCCTCCTATACGAGTGTGGGCTGTGATTTCCGTGGTCAAAACAGGATGATCAAAGTCAGGGTGGAAAGTCATAAGTCTGACCGAAGGAGACGCATCCAAGACGCTTTCAAGCCGAACAAAGTGGACGGGCATTGCTGAAGTCAAAGGTATGCGAGTACTTATTGAACTGGAAAGTTCTCTCAGGTGTGAGCGAAATGGGGTCTTTGGCTGCCATCTTACTTTTAGTCAGGCACGAACCCTGCTTTCAGGGTGCATGGTCCCAGTGCCGGCCTGCAGACTTAGTTTGTCATGGCTGGGAGTCATTTGGGACAACTCTGTTGTGAAGGGCGCTATATAAAAATAAACTGAATTGAATTGAATTGAATTTGTGTAACAGAAACCAGTTCACTTCGGTTGCTGAACTAACAGTTGAGGGTAAGATACTGTCAGGGGCACAGCTGGTGAAATTGCGATGGGCTACCAGTCCTTGTATCTTGGGGACCATCAGGCACATAGAGACATATTTCTCCCACAGCTTTAGAAGATGCCCATGAATCTCAACGATAATAGAACAGTCAGAACTTTAGGCAAAGTTACACCAAAAATACCCAAAATTATGGCGTCCTATGCCATCCTACTGTTACATTCATGATCTTTTTTCCTTTGTGACTTAAATCTGCACAGCTCTGCATATCACTACTGTGAAGTGATTTGACCAAGTATCCTGTAGTGTTATAGACCCAATGAAGCACATGTGCACTTTCATACCTCAGGAACTTTTGTTGCATTCACTTGGCCCAATTGTAGTTCCTCGGAGGGAGTTCCAGATGCCTTTTCCAGTACCTTCTCCAGACTAGGAACCTTTTTTTCAAACATGAGCTACTGAGGATGTGTTTGCAGCGATAGCTTGCTAATTGGTTGACCACAAGCACTGTTGTTATCTTGGAAGTTACACAGAAATGTAGAAAAAGATATGCAGTGGAGCATGTTCAGTATATAGAATCATTTCTTGTACTTCGATTACATTCAATGAACACATTTTTTTTTGCTCGCATCCCCATATTTCTGCATCAGAAAATGCGATTGATGACTGAATATACTTTTGTCTAATATCGCAAGTTCCGGGGTGAAACCTAGTGGTGAAACTTGCCAGTGCGTATTAGCAGAATATGTTACACCATGTTTTATTCTATGAAACCAAAAGATCGATCTTCTGGCCAGATTTAATAATGAAATATAAAAATGTTACAGGTTGTATGAATAAAACATAAATAAAAGGCTGTGTTCCATGTAGAATGCAATTGCTTCCTAACAAGTAACTAACAAATAACAAAACGACTTGTTCATTCCCCATTGTTTTGGCATGGTTTCGATTTATGTGTGAAATTTAACCTACCAGCTTTTTGTGTCTCCTATGCTAATTCAGCATAAAGGTCCAAATTCTGTTGTGTGGCGTGAAAGAGACCCCCGTCAAGACAACCCAGGAACTTGTAACCAGGGACCAGGTCCTGGAACTTTGATGTGAAAGCGCCTCAAAAAGGCCCAATGAGGCCCAGATGCACTTACATCTATAAAGTACAGTTAAGTAAACACCCAAGCTTTCATCTTCAGGTAGATTCTTGTGCTGACAGTTGTGGTAGCGCCACACCAAGCAGGCCAGGACAGACCTCAGACAGACCTCTAGGTTCTTCCAGGCAATCTTCAGCCATTCCAAAAACACCAGAAAATTTCCTAATGAGATTCCCAAACCAATATTTCTGTATAATACCTTGCATGTAGTATCAGTGTCATGACCTGCTTGTTCGATCCTCGCGTGAAGTCAACGATCCTCGGTCCCACCTCTGTCGCCTGGTTGGTCGCCTGTGGGGACTCCTGGGTCAGCTCGTTGGTTGTCTGCAGCTCGCCCTCCTCCGGGGCATCGATCGGCTGCGCCTTTGCCGGCTATGGCCTTGCCTGCCACGGCTTCCCCTCCCTCCTTCCCTGTGTCGGGCTTTCCTCCGACTCCCTCCGTGTCTCCTCTAGTGCCCCCTCTGTCTCCCTCCTTGACTCCTCCTTCTGTCCATCGTCCTGTCTCCGTGTCCCCTTCGTGGCCCCCTCCTGCTCCCTCCTCCTGGTCATCTGCGGCCCCTCCGGCCGCCCATCGGCCATCCAGGCTACCTCGGGCTCCCTCTTTTCCCCCGTCTGTTCCTGTCTTGTCTCCCTTGTCTGTTCCTCGTCTCCCTGTCTTGCCTTTGTTCACTCCTGGTCTTTTTGTTCCTCTGATGTCTGTGCCCTCTGTCTCTCCCTTTCTTGTCTGCCTGTCTGCGTTTCCCGTTTTGTGTCAGATTCTGTCCTGGCTTTTGCCTTTGTGTCTGTTCCGTGTGTCTGTTCTGTTCCCAGTCCCTTGTTGACGTTTTTGGTTTTTGTTTTTCAGGTCTAGTGGTCCCGGTCTTGTCTCCTACATCACCTACCCTGAGGCGCGCCCAGAGTGCGTGCCTTTGGGGGGGTTCTGTCATGACCTGCTCGTTCGATCCTCGTGTGTGCCACGCCCACTTCATTACCTCGTTATCACCTGTTTCCTGTTATTTTTGACTTGTCATGTGTATTTAGTCCGCGTCTGTGCCAGTATCCCTAGGTCTGTCATTGAAGTTGTTAATGTTTGTCGTTGTCAGCCCGGTTCCTGGAATAAACCGTTTGATTTTTGGATCTTCGCCTGTCTGCCTCGTCTCTGCCCTCTCGCCTGCCTGGCGGACTGCGATCACAACAATCAGGGCTTATTGAAAGACAAATAATGGGATTAAGCAGTATTTACACAATGCCACATGCTCAGAGCAAAGGAAACATTATGGGTTTAACTATGGATGGTGGTGGTATCACTGAAGTACCCATTTTAGATTATGGAGGGCAGTGTTTAGGCCATGCCTACCCAACAGGGATCCTACTGAGGCAGCAAAAGTGTCTGATTTGTCAGCTGATCCTGGCGTCCCGCGCCTCCTCGTAGCACATGAAGCCCTGAGGGGTACATTAATGACCTGGCTGGGCACGTCCTTTCCATCAGACTTGCAAACAAAAATCGTACAGCGGGGATCCCAACCGGCATAGTCAGGAGATTGATTTGGAGAAAGATTGTTTAAAACAATGGACATACTCCGCCAACTGCTGGCGTTGCACGAGCCTCAGCCGGATATGGCTCGGTACTCCACGTGAGCGTGGGCCTGTACTGCTTGTACTGCCTTCCTGCCACGCGGCGTCACGAGAAGCCCTCTCCAGAGCCACATGAGCCGGAGCAATTCCCCGTAATGAGGGAGCCCGGCGTTTGCTTGAAGGCACTGAGTGCTGAGAAAGTAGAGACACTGTTGCGAGGGAATGTACCTCCCGTGGTCTAGTGGCCAGTCCAACCTTCAGAGCCAGACGGGGGGTAAGGGGTGGAAATGAAGCAAAACCCCAGGACAACCCCAGGACAGTCTACATGGCTTACAAATTCCACTCTAAATTTTACTACTGATTCTCAAATGCATTAAAAAGACACTAACGGAAACGGGTTTATCTTATATCCATAATTTTACCGCAGGCTATGGTGTAAACAGTCCTAGAAGTTAATTAACAATTTAATTTTAAAACTTTGGGTGTCCCAGACCCTACTTTAGAAAGTCATTTGAGCACAAATCATGAACATGGAATAAGTTGGAATCGTGCCTTCATGAACATGGAATAATTTAAAAATTAAGGCAGCTACATAGCAGAGTCTGTGTAGTTGCTCTGTATTGCTCCATGCGAATCAGTAATAGCCTGTGGTAGCCTTATTCGAGGACTGCCCTCACCTTTTCCACCTTAGTGTAGTTCTATGCTCCATATTTATAAGGTTCTAGGTGCTTTGCTTGGAAAGAAGCAGCACGGCAGATAGCTCTATCCAGCCAGTGCTCCTCATTAATGCCCCATTACTGAGGTCGCCGGGGAGTCCTCGCCCTCCGACCCAGGAAAGGATCAGCGTGGGGCAGCCCATCCGATGGCAGCGCCATAAAACCTGACCCACAGACTGCGGGGCTGACATGGTAATGACAACTCAGCTGAAAGGCAAAAGATGGAGCAGTATCTGCTTACAGGAGAGACACGGACGGTAAAACGTGGTGCCACCCAACAAGGCTAAAAATAACGGTGCCCATGTGAAAAATGCATATTCACATTTTTATTTACAGATAACTTTATACTTTGTAACGTACCAGTTATTTTTTTCACTGTTATTTTGCATTGTCTAAGGATAGACAGAGGTGAAACTGTCCATGCTGCCTATCAGTCTATACATTTTGCATACTAGCTTCATGGATTCAAGGTGACCAAGGGTTTAGTGGAAAAATCTGATCAGAATCACATGATTCTGACTCCTGACCTGCTCTTTTTAAAAGGCTGGGGATTTTCAGTCAATGTACGTGAAAGACGTGACCTGCTAAATATAACCTTGACCGAAATATCTACAGTCAAACCCACTGATTGCTAAAATTATACATTGTACAGAGACTCCCTGAACTTCTTGTATAGTCCTATAGGGCCAAGTCCCACTTCCATGGTAAATTTGGAACAAATATGGTACATTATCTCTACAAATTAAAACGACCTAAACATTTTAATGAGATTTTCATCGGGTGATGTAAAAACCAAAAGCATGTTGTGTGCGGGGTGGCATGGTGGTGCGGTGGTTAGCACTGTTGCCTCACACCTCTGGGACCCGGGTTCTGGTCTCCGCCTGGGTTGCATGTGTGTGGAGTTTGCATGTTCTCCCTGTGTCGTCGTGGGGTTTCCTCCGGGTACTCCGGTTTCCCCCCACAGTCCAAAAGCATGCTGAGGCTTATTGGAGTCGCCAAATTGCCCGTAGGTGTGCATGTGTGTGAGTGTGCCCTGTGATGGGCTGGCCCCCCATTGTGCCTTGTGCCCATTGCTTCCGGGATAGGCTCCGGACCCCCCGCGACCCAGTAGGATAAGCGGTTTGGAAAATCGATGGATGGATGTTGTATGCAGGAGCTACGATAAGCTAGCCATTGAACATTTAAAACCCGGTGGCATGCTAAGCCTGTGCCCCACAGAAGATGGCACCCTAGGTGGCCGTCTAATATGTTGACTGGCACCGGGTAACAGGTGAATAGGAAACATCTGTTGTGAACATTTTACATCACATGGAGGGAAGAAAGGCAAGGCTTGTAGATGCCAAAAAGAAGCAGAAAGAGCCGCAGGAAACTGACAACTACAGGCTGTAATCCAGTTTCCAGGTAAACAAAACTCAAAGAAATTATTACGTGTTTCAGTGCTGGAAAAAAATGGTCCAGTGGTATTTTTTTCTTAGTCAAGTGAACATAAAATATATTTTGGGGAAATTTTAATTAATGCCACCATAAAAAAACAGGCAAGCATGAAAAGCAATCGGTACATGGTGTTCCTGCTCGAAAGCTGCTACCAGAACGACCTGCACTGCCGTTGACTGTGATGCTGTTTGTTACGCTGATTAATGACATTCAGCTGTTTCACCTGACAGCCTCTCAACTTTATTTGTTCTATCCTTAGATAGATAGATAGATAGATAGATAGATAGATAGATATTTGGATTGCCTTGGATTGTCTTATTAACAAGGCCAAATGTATTGTGTTGGGATGGCCAATAATATGTAAGAAACGGTGAACTCAATGAATGAAAATTAATGCAATGAAAAGTACAGCAACTCCCTCTTCCCCTTCCCGAAGGAAGTTTCTGTTGGAAATGGTGGAGTTATCAGCTGCCTTTGATGCTCTATCAAGTTGAACAGGGGTCCTTGGTCTACAGCAATCTTCAAGGTCACAGGTTCTTATCAGCTTCAGCTCTGGGTTGCACCTGCAGTGAGTCTGGAGCCTATCCCAGAACGCACTGGGCACGAAGCATGCATGCGAGTGCCACACATACACAAACACACACAGACACACACACACACAAATGAAATATCTATATTTTTGTGGGGACTCTCCATTCGTTTCTGATCCTGCCTTAAACTTAACCAAAAGTAACCAAACAAAATACAACATTATTGACATTTTTACTTTTTTGACTGCATTGACAGATTTGTATAAAATTTGTATAAAATGTCCTTGTGGGGACCTTATTTTTATCACATTACGGGGAAATCTTGTCAAAGACCCCCAGTGACGGTGGTCTCAGGGGGCAGCACTACTCAATGATCCACCACACCAGCCCGTTATTATAATTTATAAAAAAAATGCAGCTTCAGTGAGCATGGTCAGCAGACAAGCGGTTTGGTATTGCATGATTCATTCGATCAACGGAAAAATCAAAGCTGATGAATTAGCTGGAATGAAAACTGCCTTACCCTTTTGGATTTGGGTGACCAAGGCCGTTATATATGCACTATATACATGATTTTATTCAAAGCCAGTGGAGCAAAGCTGGAACAGATTAAATATTGCATTTATTGTTGTTAGTCTGATGATCCTTGGTGCACCTTGAACTATACATCATTGTCTGCTCTGCATTATTTGGTTTTGGTCTGATGAATCCTGGAGTGTTTTGGCATATATATCATTGTCCGCCCCACATTACCGATATCCTGTTTTAACACAAAAGAGGTGGGGGTGGGGGGGTTGCAAATACATTCCCCTTGAAATCACAGTTGTTGAGGGACTTTAAGATTTAATAGGCTGGGTAAATAAAGAATTTGTCAGTCCCACTGATAGCTGCCATTATTTGATCAGAGAAGGCCATCATTTCTGTTCACAGTGATATTCCCAAGTGTGTAGGTTTGGGACCAGATCAGCCCCAAATCCCCTACCTCTAGACTCACCTTACTCCCGCAATATTGGCAGTGGCATGTCCCCACCATCCATTTCCAAATTTACTACCTTGCTTCTCAGTCCTGTCCGTGAGCAAACCCCACCCACTCCATGTAGGGGGACCACTTGAGGTGGGGGGTGGTTAACCTTGAATGTTGTTATGGGTATAGGCCCACAGGGGAGGTCAGTCACGGGTTTTATTCTTATTGTGCTACAGCATTTTCTTGATAGTGGGGTGAGACCTGTCTGTCACTGTTTTTTTTTCCATTTCCCTTTAGTTCCAAAAATTCAAAATTGATCCTTCAAAAATAGGATCAAGGTTGACGTAACAATGCTATATGTGTGTTTATGGTACAAAGCATCCATAAAAAAGTATATAATATATGAAGTCATTCTGATGTGTGTTTTACAGAGCCTGATGTCATAGTTACTGTCAGTGTAACTGATAGCGTGAATGTTATGTTTTAAAAAAGAAAGGGATTCCATGGAGGAAGCTCCCCCTCTTAGAACCTGAACTCGAGCTTCCCTATGCTTCTCTCAGGAAGAGCAGCCTATGAGTTAGTGCTGTGTAACGCAGAGCATGAACATGTGGAGCAGCGTGGATTCACTTCCAGCCACCCACGCCGTCTGCAGTTCGCTATCTTCTGAGGCACGCGAGCTTGTGAGTGCATACCACTCCGGCACACAGCCACCAACACCGCCGTTTCCCCCGCAGCCGTTTGACGGGCTGCTTGACCTCTCATCCACCTTCCCTCCGGAAAGATGACGCTTAGAAGAAAAACATCCCAGTAAGGTTCTCCAGCTTTCAGTGCCGGGCGGGGGGGCGGCGGGGGGGGGGGGGGGGGGGGGGGGGGGGGGGGGGGGGGGGGGGGGGGGGGGGGGGG
>JABFEA020000130.1:772772-783549 GCA_019775915.2 Cyphomyrus plagiostoma | reverse complement strand
TCCCACCCACCCTCCCACCCCCACTCTGTCGCACATACCACAAACCCCCCCCCAACGGTCACCAGCTTTACCTGCCCCCCCCCCCCCCCCCCCCCCCCGCAGTGAAGCTGGGGGGCTGCTCCTCTCACATACCTGTGAACTGACAGCCTCAGTGCTGGCATCATAGGCCCCAGCGTGAAGGCGTAACACTCTAACAAGACCACACTGTCCTGAGATACGTGTCATGGAATCGGTGTTTGCAAGAGCTAGCCTCTTTGAAGGTTGCATCTTCATTTGCCAGTCAGCATAATGGCTGAGTGCCTGACACCAAAGTGAATGATGGACATTTCATATTTCTTCCGGAGACTTGTAGTAGTATCAAGGGGAAAATGCTAACACTCATTCTGATGCTGTTCTTGCTGGTTAGTATAAAAAGGAGGAAAGATGCCTAGGGGGTTGTTACAATGCATTATGTAATAACACTGCATTATGTAATAACTTGACAAAATGTTACAAATATATAGACTACATTATAATTTTATATTGTAACATTACCCTATTATTATTATTATTATTATTATTATTATTATTATTATTATTATTATCATCATCATTATCCTGTTTGTTACATTCTGCCAAGTTATTACATAATGTGCTATTAAGAGGGTGGGACACAGGTGTTGGACAGTTGAAATTAAATAGAAATAGAAATAGAAAGCCTTTTATTGTCATTGTACTGGAGCACGAATGCTACTTGTACAACGAAATTGCAGTGGTCACTTCTAAAGTGCAGACATATACAGACATTACGTTTGCAGTACAGACAGAAATAGGTTCTAATACATTTCCAGTATACTTGTTTATTTGTCAGACACACGAGTAGCATAAAAATAAGAAAGCAAGAATTAAAAAAGCTATAGGGATTAAGGGTCCGATGGTACCATTATCCAGCCATGGGATTTGAACCAGAACCAGACACACAGTCCTAACCCAGAGACCTGACACTGACTCAAAATGTTAACCTACGGCTTTAAGAACAGTAAAATGAAAGACAGAGACCAAGCAAATAATACCTTAAAACACAATCAAGTCCCACAGATGACAAACATTTGGTGAAGCTTTCCTCCAGGGGGTTATTCCACAAAGCTGAATGTCCCAGTTAGCTAGATATCTTAAACCAAATGTGAAACTGGCCAATAGGAAGAGAGATAAATGACATTCGTATTGGACAGTCCTTACATTTGGCTTAGGTTATCTGGCTAATGAAATAATCCTGCTTTGTGAAATACCCCCCTGGCTTTTTAAATTTTCGGGCTAATGGTTTTCCTTAACCCTCCAAGCTCATTTTCTTACAAAAATAATCTGATATACAGTATTTAAGGTAACTAGGATCAGCTGTCTTTTGTAAAGTTACCTATAGGGCTAGGGCTGATGCTGTCATAGCAACACAATGAACCTCCAAAACCCCACCCTCGGCCATTACTCTACCCCCCACTGCCTTACTTCAAGATAATATCCAAAGTCATGAATACCATTTTCTGGGTTTCAATTTTATATCCTGTTACGGTGCACAGTTTAAGTCAGCATGCACAATCAGTTTAAAATGTTTCTGCAAAAAATACCATTTTTGCATTTTGCCTCAGTTGGTATGAACTGACATTAGCTTTCTACCAATAGTGTGCTGTCAATCTCAAGCCCTATTTCCTGCACTACATGCATGCTTTCAAATTCGAGTTAATCATCAACGTTGCTGAATGGTGTAGGGGCTCAGCAGGTAGCACGGTAACCTCCCACCTCCAGACCTGTGTGTGGAGTTTACATGTTCTGTGTGTGTGGGTGTGTGTGTGTTTGCTTCAGTGTACTGGCACCCCATCTAGGATGTTCTCTGCCTTGTGCTTGTTCCTTCCTGGATAAGCAGGTTATGGAGGATATTTAGCTGTAGGGAAGAATGTCACTCAAACGCCATGCAATGCAATGGGACTGGTGTCTGAACAGTGAATCAATCCAGGTTCTTTCAAAGCTTGTATACCGATATAGGATTACCCATAATGCCCTTAAAAGCAATGATTGATTGAATCAGTCATGCATTTATTCTTTATTCATCTTCACATTACTGACTCTTTGAAAGGTACAATAGTGTCTTCTGGGCACTGCCATTACCGGAATTGTGACTAATGCTGAAAGCTGATGCATCATGCAGAAGAGAGATATGAGTATTCATGCACATTCATTTTATATAAAACAATACCGGATGGCAAAAATTGCAGGTTTCTTTTGGAGAAGATAAGTGCTGTGCAAAGCATCCATGTTAAACTGGTGTTGTTCAAAGATATATTTATCCCCAGCTCTGACTGCCCACTATAACACTAAACACGATGAAGTCCTGTCCTACTGTGCAATAAATATTCACGTTAGTCACATTAGTCTACAGCGTGAAAAGCTATAACATTTCACAATTATATAAATTAATTTTTGAATCCTTCCATGGATTACCAACACCCAGATCTAATGTAGTTAAGTAAGATAGGAACAATACGCTTTTAATGACTTTTTAGTTTTGGGAGGGCAGTCTTCTCCTAGACCACTAATAAAATGCAGCCATAAAACAATTCAATCTCCATCTCCACCAGGGTGATGTCCCAGACCTCTCCTTGAGCTCGTTCAGCCTCTCCACGCATTTGTTCTATTCCACCAGCAGACAATCTAATTAAACTAATCAAGTGACATTCAAGCCCATAATTAGTTGAATTAGGTGTGCTGGAGGTAGAGTATAATAAATGCATGGTTGAGGTCATTCAACAGGGGATTTGGAAACCACTAATGTGGAACACAGCATCGGTAATGTCTGTTCCTGTGTGAAGGGAAACGTGCAACGCTAAGTAACGTGAATAAATGCATGTATAATTTACAGATTGTAACAGAGGCGAGTCTTACAGCTATTGCACAGCTCAGGTGGACACTTTTCAGAACCTGCTTTGACGACTTGTTAATGTTTTACGTCCTAATAAAGCATTAGGAGACCCAGATGGATGGCTCCACTACCCCAGAAATGACCTTTTAGCCTTTTTAAGACGTCTTTTCTTTTTTCAGATGGCCCATATTCCTGTTGTCAGTGTAGCTGTGATCCACCTTAGAGTTTATGTGGCTTTTCTTTTATTGACTGAGTTTATGAACCGTTACAAGTTAGAATAAACAGCTGATCGCAAACACGACCTTTCGTCCTTTTACCCATGGAATACAGAGCTAACCACTGAAGTAAAAAACACCAACATAAAGTGTCGTGATTAGATCTTGGGCCACCATGAACTGCCACTACAGCTTCTCTATACCTTGGCAGCAGTTTTACAAGCGCTTGGAGCTGTACAGGAGGGAAGCGATTCTTTTCTTCCAAGATTAATTTGGATGGAGACATTGTCATTCTGGATGATTCTACTCCCATCAGGATAGAAACGCTTCAACATCACTCAGAATGGACTCATGCTTGTTGGCATTTAGCTTGCTCTCTCTAAGGGGTTGAGTGGACCTAGACCATGCCAGGAAAATTTTCCCCATGCCATAACGAAGCTGCCAGAACTGGTCTTTGTGGGAAACAAGCACTCAAGCCTGTAGGCACCATTTGGCATGTGCCTCACATGGACTCATTCACTTTTGAATCATGGTTAAGGGTGACCCATCTGACCATGTGACTTCCCTTTGGTCATTAAACCACTGTCTGTTATCTGGGCACAACTTTACCTTGATAAACACATTTGTGGTATTATAATTATAATAAAAGATACTTTATTGTCCCCGTGGGGAAATTGTTTTTACACCTCCCTCAGCTTGCTCTTTGTGGAGTAAGTTGTCTGCGAAGGGCAGCCACCTGTAGCGGCACCCAGGGAGCTGGGGGTTAAGGGTCTTTCTCAAGGACCTGCAAATGTGTTGAGGCTGGGTTTGAACTGGCAACCTTCTGATTATCATTTTACTTTGCATAAGTGCTTGCGGGTGCCATTTACCCGTAGAT
Source organism: Cyphomyrus plagiostoma (assembly GCA_019775915.2). NCBI lineage: Eukaryota > Metazoa > Chordata > Actinopteri > Osteoglossiformes > Mormyridae > Cyphomyrus > Cyphomyrus plagiostoma. Next base: position 779,567 of record JABFEA020000130.1, on the reverse strand, counting down.
TCTGATACTGTATCTGTCCACCAAGCCGACAGCCCTTTGCTCATTGACACATGACAATGAACTGCAGATTGGCACTACTTTTAATGACTCAGAACATACATGCTGCAGCTGAATACCATGTTAGAGCAGGTTGGAAGTATTTAACATGATGAGAATTACTCAGGTCAGGACTGAAAATGACCATGTGGCACATGGATGGGTAGTGGATATTATGGGATGGATTTTATTTTGCATTGAGACAAAAAGTAAAGGCAGAATATAGGTAGATTTAAAACCTGAAGGGAACCGTATTGGCATGAGGGGAACAAAAATAATTTGGGTGTGACTGGGAAATTCTACAGAGGACAGACATCAAATTGGATGAGATCAGGACTGGTTTACTGGGAACAGGAAAGAAAAAACAGGTCAGTTTTTACCATGAAAGAAGGACGCGTCAAGTAAATCGAATGGAACAACTCCAGTCACCAGAGTTTTCTTCCCGAGATGGAATGGGCAGGCCACCCCCCCACCTTGCGACTCCCACAGGCAATTTTGGTCATGTTACACCTTGTCAAGGGGTTTAAAGAGATTTAGGAAAACCAGCTTGATATCCCAAAGTTCACAATGACTCGGGAAACCACAGAATCAAGTTTTACACTGATAAGGCAATTTTGGGTCCACGATTACAGTCATTGAAAGAAAACTGATGGTGAGGAATCATTTTCCCTTGTATTAGCAGCTGTCTCCTCTGAAATGATGGTAGTCATTCATGCATACAATATATCTCCCAGCCTCTATTTCAGAGATTCAGGCAAAGGGACAGGCACTGCAGTGGTTATAGGACACACTGGTCCATGTCCTGGGTGATTGGTCCATTGTGGAACTACTGAACAAAAAGAGCTGTTTTCTTTAGAATCCAGTCTACGTGTCCACTTAGTAACATGTTATTATTATTGCAATATTACTGTTGTTGTCGCCTTTGTTGTTAATGATGATCATCATTTCACCATATAAATGATTTTAGCACAGAGTGGTATTTTCACATTGTTCTACTTCCTGTTCCTTTGTGGTACATCCTGCCCACTCATCCAGCCTGTGTGGTTGAGCACAGTAGCGTCACCAGCCGCCCGGCTCACTTATCAAGCCGTCCGCCATAATACGGCCAACAGGTTCCCCTCCGGAGTGGCATGTGGCTATCTCGGGCGTTTCTTAGATTAGCGCTGGAGCCGTTTTCCAATCCGCTGGCTGACCTCTGTGCGTCTCAGTCTCCAGCACCATCTGCATGGCCTGAAGCCTAATCCTGGAACTCCACTCAGGCAGTACCCATGATGCCTTGTGCTCGCTGCTGGCGCCTGGCCAGACAGCCCCGCCAGGCCATGGACAAAACACTGGGGCAGATCCATTTGGACTGATGTCACGTTCAAGGTCATGAAGTCTCACCCAGCCACTAGGTTGATTACTTTTGCTTTTAATTTCCTGTCATGCTGCAGCGGTGGAATGTTCTCATTTGCTGTTAAGAGCCAGAGAGACAAAGAAACTCAGGATCTTGTTTTATGGTCAGAGTGATAAAAAAAAGAGATTCAGAATCAAAGATAAAATCCAATGCTAAATAAGAACAGCCCATAAATTAAATGCTAATTTGCATTCAGGAGTCATTCAGACAATAATAACCAGTATATAAACAGTATATAAATTATGTGCAAGTACCTTGACACAATTTAGAAAGGATTCCCTTTATAGTGCCTTCAGTATTTGTGAAGTGATTTGTTCTTTGTTGGGACACAGCAAGTGTTTGTGGATGAACTGCACAGCCAAGAGTCAGAATGCAGGTCGGGATCAGCTGGACTGTCACTGGCTGACCAAAAGGGTCACTTAGTACTTTGATGATGATTTTTATTGTTTCCTTTCTTCTCTGTCTCCTCCATGTTCTGTTTTTTTCTATTTTGTCGGAGCATGATGCAGTTTTTAATTTGCGTCTAATGAACCTAACGTGTTTCAGATTATGCAATTTGTGGCTGTTAAGAACTGCGCTATACAAAATCAAAATAAATTGAATTGAATTCATTCATCTTCAACCACATGTCCAGTACAAGGCCCACCTACAAAAGTATAATGAATTACCAGCCATATATCGCTCATATATAAATTACCAGTGTCTCATCTGCTTTGGTGAATGTTGCTTTGGACAGAAGTATTAATGTGATTCACTAATATGAGTGTAAATTGTAACTCTGAAAGGCACAAGGCAGGGGACATATTGAGCAATGTGCTACTCCTTCACAGGGAACACTCGTGCACACGTTTACTCCATGGGCAATTTAGAGACGCTAATTTGCCTTAGCACATGTGTTTGGGCTGCAGGGGGTACTGCAGTTCAGTTGAATTAAACACAAATGGGGACATATGGATGACACTTAAAGGTAACACTTGTTTGAAAGCTTCCTCCCTGTTCTCACTATGATAAATGAGAGATACTCATGCAAACGGCGGCTGCTGTTCTTTTCAGGTACTAAGCGCCTTTTACATATAACCTGTCGAGCTGCAATCAATCAATAAAAAAACAAAAACAATCTACGCAAGTCATTACATTACAGCTAGTAAATGTACTGTGAAGTATATGGCAGCAATCTGAAAAAGGCTGTGCTTTCAGGATTCATTTTATTACTTATCAAAGTAATACTTTTTGCTACTTATTTTTAGAATTATGTATAGTGTTTTTGTGGTGAAGGCTGTTTCTAATGTGCTAATTAATCTTGATGAAAACTGTCAAAATGCTTCTGCTTCTTCATACTAATACATTTTGGTCTTATTGGGTGAGTTAATGAATAATTTTGTATTCTAACCCAGTACTCGTATTTAATAACCCTTTAAATCGTAACTTTCACATTCAGGCTTCTCATGCTGGAGTAATTTTAGAGAAATTATGACATGTTAAGATACTGCCGCAGCTGATAGGAGGAAAAAAAAAACATGTTTTGACATTAAGCAAGTAGTGTTTCTTTTCCATTGGTTGTTCTGCAAGCTTAAACATATTGTGTAGCTCACAGAATGAGTGGAATATTCCAGTATAATTAATTTCACATTTTGAAATGCTAACAAGCTCAATAAAAAGTATAACTATACTTATGAAAATATATGTCCAATAAGCATAAAGCGCATTAACCGAAAATTATGCAAAACTATATACTTAAATTGAATGATACCACTTTAATTGGCACAGCAGTGGCTCAGCGGTCAGGCTAGGTTTCCACCCATCGTCTACTAATAGAGTGAAATGGTTTCCATAATTTTCCCATAGTTCATGGTCTTCCTACAGCTGTGGCCTGGGCTTCCCAGAAACAGCTCCAGCTTTGCAGGGAACCTAAGCAGTCACAAAGAATGCAAAGCCGGATGAATTGTTATATTGAAAATCTATGAAAACAAAATAAATGTTTGACTGATATTCATTACTGCCTCCTACAATATCCATCCCCTTCATCTTACGAAAATGGGCTTGATGGTTTTATGAGATTATAAAGACATTTTTTAGACACAGCCTGTCAGACCGCCAAATGTATCTGTTGATATTCTCATAAGAACAACATGATCCATCTTCTGCCTGCTTGAATTGTGTTGTTCATCATGCCTGATTATGGATTGTTGCTTCTTCTCGTGCGAGTTTGTTGATGAGAACGAAATTAGTCTCTCATGAACAGCCAACAAACAAATGTCTGCAGACTGCTTTTTTTTAACTGTGGAGAACAGTCCATATTTACTCAGATGGCATGAACAATTCCCATTGTGTTTTTGGTGCAAAATCTTATTAACCTTGTGCCTTACAAATCCAGAAGTGGGTACTGTTCTTTCTAACCTCTTCCATCTGATCATTCTGCCACCAACTCCTTATCCCATCGATGTGTAAACCACTAAGGCGATAATAGGCCTACACATACAGAAATTAACATTTTTTTAGTTAGCAGACTCTTGTATCCAAACAGATGTACATCTTTGACAAAAGAGGGTCAGCCAGTCCCTGGAACAATTGTGGAATTAAAGACCTTGCTCAGGGGCCCAACAGTGAAAGAACTCAGCAAACCATGGGGCGTGAACTACCAGCCTTCCATTACTCCACACATCACCGCTCTGAACAAACAAATAGAAAGCATTGTAGGTAAGAATATGAATGTGCATTATGAAATTTTCAAGTTCTAATCTCAAGTGTGTCTGTAGTTTTGAAAATAATATTACTTAATTTGTTCAAGAGCTGTATCTCACTGCGAGAGACTGACCTTACTTTGAATAAAAGTATTGACTGGGCAGATTGAAAAGTAAGACATGGTTACGTCATTAATAGTTTGATTGGAACTTCGTTGGTTTACTGTAAGTCGCAGTGTCCGAAGAGTAACATTGGGCCCTTGGACAAGCCTTGTAACTCCTGCAATCGGCTGACCCTGCTTTCCCAAAAAAAAAAAAAACTTAGTGGCTTTGGTTAAAAACATCAATTAATATTAAATAAAATTATAAATACCAATTATAAACAAAAATGTCTGTTTTTATTCTGTCCAAGGTACATGACCTCATGCTGTGAGGGATAGACTCCAGACCCTCCATGGTCCTGATCAGGATAAGTAGTTAGAAGATGGATGGATGAATGGATGGATAGTTGCTGTCACCCTACATGTTAAGTTCCAATGTACAAGTTTATTTATCTTCCAGTTCAGGGTTTATTAAAAACTACAATTTATTTCTTACAGTGGTTTAATTTCTGGTCACTTTAATTTGATTGCATTCTTTCCTGGTAGCTAACAGAGCTCCGACACATACATAGGCTATGAGGAGCGGCGAGAGCACACGGGCAAAAGCGATGGCACAAACGCGCCGCCGGCGGATGGCAGGCTAACAACAGCGTGTCTCAGTGTTTCCTCATTTTTTCCTCTAATTTTTATGGGCCACTTAAAAAGGCCAAAAGTCCTACATATAATATCCACAACATTTAAAACTGTTTGGCCTAAATTCTTTTAAAATTCTCCGTATTTGCGGGAAATAAAGGTACTGATGTATTGTTCTTTTTTCCCACTCCAGGCTTAATTTTCTCCCCCTTTATGTTTCTAACAAGATGATTAATGAGTATTTTTGCATTACTATTATATTTCAAAGAATCCCATTGTGGAAAAATAAGGTCCCAAGGCATTGGCTGGCTTTCTGAATAATCTCCCTCAGAAGACACGCCCTCTGGAGCGCTCAGATATCCTGTGGCAGCACATCGCGCCATAATTGGAGAAAGAGCCCCAAAGGTGCAGTTTAGGAATGTAGTAGAGACCAACTAAAGAAAATGTTGAATATTGAAGTATGAGATGTATGGAGTTGGCTGGACAGGCTGCTGACATCACTGGATGAAGCCATTATCTCTTATATTGTCTCACACAGATTCACCACATTACTCTCGGTCCTCCATCTTAACCAAACTGTCTCCCGAAACTGTGTATATACATTGTCCACTGGAACAAAGCCCAGTTACTGCGAAGCCCTCATGCCCACATTTATGACAAGATTTGCCGTGACACAATTTACAGCATAAATTTCAAGAACCTCGAGAAAAAAATATCGAAGCTACATTAAAAAGAGGTCACCCTCCCCTTCTAACTGCTAATAGATGAACATCTATTGTCCATTAGTGTGATTTAGACTTCAGCTAATTCTGAAAAAGGGGGCACTTCAGGATATTTTTGTCTATGGCAGTCACCTGTCTGACTGCGAACACTCGATCGTAATATGCTAGGAAATCCTTTGGCCGTCTTCTGGGTCTCAGCGGGGGCCAGTTATTAAACCCCCAATGATATGGCATCATCCGCAGATGTATCCTCAGTCCTGCCTCGACCAGATTATAGAGTGAATCTCATACAGCCCATTTAAGTTGCTCCTGTGGTATAAATCCCGAGCGGCTTGGGTCTTTCTAAGGCTTTGCTAAAGAACTCCTCCAATAAGAGGTGCTCCAGTGGCTTCTCTCATTATTCTTCATCCCATCTATTCTTTGGCGGATTTCGTGCATCACATGCTTGGTTAGATCTTTTCTGATGCTCCTCGAGCTGTGTCCGGTTTGGCACATTGGGTATCTGTGAACTTCTTGTTCAAAAAGCAAAGTGTTTTACAGTATTCTTGGTCCCAACACAAGTTTTTTACAGTCACACACTACGGATATTCCAGTTCTCTCCTATAGTGCAAAAACATGCCAATTAGGTGAACTGGTGTCTTTAAATTGACTCTACAGTGGCATCGTATGTGTGCGTGCCCTGTGACTGACCCTCATGCAAGGCTTTGCCTGTCCTCGTCCATAGTGTTTCCTGGGACAGGCTCAGGTTCTCTCTCTGACTCTGTACTGGATACGCAGGTTTGGAAATATAAAAGCATATTTAATTTTTTTCATAAACTAGTTTCCAGGCGCTATCTGACTATTTGATATATGACTACAATTTTCTTTTCAGGTTAAAGTTGATGCGTAGATTGTAGGCTTTTCAGACTGTAATTGTCCGACCGCATGTTATCACATGTTTGCTGTTATATAACATTTGAATATTTTTCCATGTAAAGTAGTCTCTTTGAATTGCAGTTTATCATGCTACGATTTAGTGGGAAACCTTTTACTGGAAATTGTCTGCGTGAGGAAATGTTTGAAATGCTCCCCTACTTTAGCAAACAGTCTATTATGCACTCCTGAATGTCAGCAGTCAACGTTTTAATGAGAATGAAAGGAAACCAATAATCAGACTGGAAGGAGGGTGGGGGGGGGGGGGGGGGGGTGACTCCATGGTGTGCAGACAGGAGGGGGGGGTTGATTTT
>JABFEA020000130.1:762668-772762 GCA_019775915.2 Cyphomyrus plagiostoma | reverse complement strand
CCCCCCCCCCCCCCCCCCCCCCCCCCCCCCCCCCCCCCCCCCCCTCCACCCCCCCTCCCCCCCCCCCCCCCCCCCGCCGGCCCGCCGGGGGGGGGGGGGGGGGCGGGCGCGACTCCATGTGATGCAGACATGAGGGTGGGGTTGATTTTAAGATAGGTGGTTCATCAGTTGTTTATTCAATTTAAATGCAAGAACAAGTCACATTCTACCAGTAGAAGACAAAAGAATGCACATCCTCCTCTAGTCACCCGAAATAGTTCGATGAACCAAGAGCCCCATGGCAAAGGAGAACAATCCACTGTGGTGGGTGGCATCCAGGACCATGTATCTCCTTATCACGCACATCGTCGGGCAGAGTTGAAGCTGAGGCCTCATTATCTGCACATGCCTGCCTGCAAAACCATTAAAGCAAAGTACCTAAACTGAACTATAGCAGTAAAAACATCCAGCTGTTTAAATGGGTAAAAAAAAAAGCCATTCAGGATAACAACATCAGCTGAGCAGCTAAATGCCACCCGGCTTCACTCAGCGATGGTCAGCAAGACCATTAACGGCTAATAGCAAGTGGGTCCTAAAGGCAGGCAGTCTTCCAACGAGACCGGGGGCTGCGGGCTGTCATCGGACGGACGTTTTAGAGGGGGCACATAGGGATAATTATCTAATGGGGAGATGTGAAGGGGGAGGATGAGTGTCCAACTGTATGGGTATTGACCCCCTAAGGTCAGCCTGTTCCCCTTTGAGGCAACAAAATCAAAAGGTTCCTGATTGCAGCCAAGTTCCCTTCTATTGTAGATAGCACTAGTTTCCGTCCACACATTTGCTTATCTAAACCACAGTCGCAGGGGGGCCTGGAGTTGATGCTGTGTAAGACAGGGCACAAGGCTAAGGTTAAAGACCAATGAGGCTGCCAATCCATATTCACACACACTATGGGCTATTCACAGATGCTAATTTGCTGGCATGTCTTTGGACTATGACAGAAATGTGTAACACTTTGAGGAAACCCATACAGCGAAAAACATTGAAACACCACCCAGCCAGGGTGGGAGCCAAGCCTGCAACTCTAGATGTGAAGAAACACCAGAGCTATCAGCTGAGCCACCACACAATAACTACATGGCTAAAAAAAATCCTTTCATATGAGTAAATATTCAGAGGCTCATTATTCGCCTATAGGGTTGTGTTCATGTCCTGGAGATACAATTAAATGTGCCAACAAAGAAAGTAATTAAATTGTGCCACACAGATGGCCTCCACCACATCATTTCCTCTGCAGTAAATTTTTTCAGATGAAATATAAACTCTACTTCACAGGATTCGTACAGCTGACTTTCATGAGGCCAGAAACTAATATCTTTTGAACTTACGTAAAAATGCACTAATAAGTCTATATTTATTCATTAATTCCTTCATTTTACACCTGTGCATCCTTAAAAAGCGGCTAGCTTAAAAGGTATGTATATGTTAACTAATATGACGTTTTATTATTTTACTGATATTGATATAAAAAGTACAATAGACTAAAAAATTTAAGTGAAATTTAAGTAAAATATTTACTAGAATATTTTGGGCCTCAGACCACAAACAATTGTGTGCATGTTAAAAAGGCTCCTGGTCCTTAATTCTTGTGTGAATCTCACACACATGGTTAAACCAAACTTCACACTGGCTTCAAACTGACCCTTTGGAATTTTGGTCTTTTAGCACATAATTCTGCAGAGTATATCCAAGGAAACTGTATATAGCCTTCCTTGAAGTCCATATACATAAGGAATACATTAATAATGAAATGCAATCATATGCAGCATAGACAGTGTTATAAATGATCATGGCCTGCCTATTGTTCGACACATGGACACATTCATAATACATTCATAATTCTGCATAATACTCTGTTATACTATTCTGTACAGCATGTGACAACATACCTAAAATAGGCAGCCAATAAGAAACACTGATGCATCATTACAAGATCTTAGAAACGTCTTTTCAACATCCATCCAACCATCCATCCATCCATCTTACTACCACTTATACTGGTCAGGTTAAGTGTCCTGAAGCCTACTCTGGCCAGAATAGGAGACAAGGCTGGGATTCACCCTGGACCCTGTGTAGCCCAATAGTCTGGGCCGACATTTTATAACAAAATAAAAAACTTAAAAACATCTATTTTCAGCAATAAGCAATTTTCATATGCACAAACATGGCCTGGTTAGCATTCTAACGGTCATCAGATGTTAACTAAACACAAACCGGTTCCTAAAACCGGTTACTTACATAGATAAACAAACTGGAATTGTAAGCAAACTTGCACTGACAGCAACAGCATTGTTTTTTCTCTTGGTATTACAAGGATTATAAACATCTTTGCTACCATCCAAAAACATTATTTTGAAAGTTCTGATCCTTACCCACAATCAATATAAATCTAAATATATAAATCTGCTTCAGCAACTGTGGCTTTTGGTCAGCTTTTCCCATGCCAAGTCTGTTTTACCCAGTCTTGAACACTGCAAATAAAAGTGTTAAAAAATGCTTTTCCTGTGTATTTTCCTGCTTAATTCCATTTGTGGCTTTGTATCTCAATTTGACCAACGCCATGAAGAAGCTGGGCGGCATAGCTTTAAAGAAAGGTAGAGGTCGTTGACCTCGCCTGTGTACTGATTATTAATTCTTCCTGTTTTGAGGAGCTGCATGCGGTGGGCTGCCTAAGAAGTCCGTCAAAAGGGAAGGTCGGTAGTCCCCATGTTACAATGTTGTTGGCTGAACACCTTCGCTATTCAGCGAAAACAAAATGGATTGACCCGTACGCGGATTCATTTTGTTCAGTGGGCCAAGAACAACATAGACTGCATCCTAATTCACAGACTAAGCGCTATGCGCGTAAAGGAGGAAAAAGTACACACTGCAGGCTATGGTCCCTTGGTGTGATTCCTTAATGTACAAAACATTGTACCCTTTCAGGACACACGACATTAGCGTAGAACTGCTGGATACCCTGCAGAACAATACGTACCCAATAAACCTCCAAAGTCATGGCTAAGATTGTGGGATTGAAGAGTGTACAATGCACACTAAAGATATGGACTGGTTGTAGGGTGTCATCGGAATAAATTTTGCGCAATAAGATGCATACTATGGTTTTGGACACACTATTATATTTCGTGTACTATTTAGGCGCTTTATTGTGGAAGTGTGAGATTTCGGAGGGAGCCACAGTGAACGCTGCTAATCATGTGTATATGCGTGTATGTGCAGAAATCCATTGGGTAATACAGATGATGTTACGGGTGCCATGTAGAAAAAACTTTTTGCTGTGATCAGCCGTTTTAGCTTGTTTTTAGACTGAAGCACTATTATGGCTATCAAACATTGGACCCATACAGAGATACAAATGCCGAGATAATTTGAGTGGTGAGCATTTTGTTATTCATGTAAAGAAACAGGAAGGGCACGTTTCAGCTGGCATCCAAATTGAAGTGTTATTAAATTTTATTAATACTTCTATTAAGTGGCTGTATAACTGGCAAATAATTTTTAACTGTTGGAAACTTTTATATTACTAGTTCTAAATAAGATTTCTAAATAATGAGTACTAATATACCTTTATGTTTTTTTTCTTGAATTTCTTATAGTCTGGTGTTACAATCACCTGTCTAAGGATGCGGTGTAACTGAATGGAAGAGAAATATGGATAAGGGAACAAACTGGGTAAGGGAACAAGGGAATAGCACTAGATCTAGAGGGAATCTTTTTATAGGTGTATATATTTTATAACAAAACACATACAATGTAAACCTGTTTGGTAATGACTTCAGGTGTGACCTGAAAAGGGGGATGGGTATGTGGGGGCAGGACGAAGGGTCAAAGTGTGAATGGAGGAGCAGATTGGGTAAGGTGAAAAGTCAAAGGGCGAATGGGGTGAATAAGGGAGATGAGGGGTGAATGGGGAGTGAAGGGCGAATGGGGCAAATGGAGGAGACGAGTGGGTGAATGGGGAGCGAAGGGCGAATGGGGCAAATGGAGGAGACGAGTGGGTGAATGGGGAGTGAAGGGCGAATGGGGCAAATGGAGGAAATGAGGGGGTGAATGGGGAGTGAAGGGCGAATGGGGCAAATGGAGGAGATGAGGGGGTGAATGGGGAGTGAAGAGCGAATGGGGCAAATGGAGGAGACGAGAGAGCGGATGGGGAGTGAAGGAGACCTGGAACAAAACCCACATGGAACATTGGGTTATAACTGGAAACTAGCAGACAGGGCTTAAAATATGATGCATAATAATGAAGAGTGATACCTTTGCCTTTTAATCTTTTAAATTTCTCACTTATGTGTTTAAATGTACATGGGGTTTTACTACCTTTTGTACTGCTTTCTGTCATTGTTACACCCGTGATGTAACGGGTTTAAACCTCCAGTGCAGTGTGGGCAGACCCTAAATGTAACGCCTGCCTCAAGTCAACACAACCTGTGGCTACATCCAACCAGACCATGCTTCATCTGAACACTAAACACACCAGTAGAATTCAGATAATTCATGCATATCAAAGCAAATCACTGGTATCTCAGTGCATTTTGAACAGTAAGACGCTGCTGACGCATCCAGCTCAGTTTAATCACACACTAGAAAACAGGGCCATATCAAAGTGGGTACAGCTCACATTCTTACCAATGGAAAAGCATCTCTTCACAGTGAGGCTCAGGCACGGCCTCGTTCTCGGTGACAGTGGAAAAGCACCATTACTAAGGCATTGCTAACCTTTAGTGACTATCTCAGGGTTTTGTAATGTCACCTACCTTCTTGCCCTGCTTGTGGAATGTGATTTGGGTTAGGGGTACTTTTTATTCTGAATTGCTTCTGACCTTCGCCTGTCTTTATATTTATGTTTCTCGGATTTTACTTTGTGTCTTTTAGCTCAGATTGCGATTTATTAAACCCACTATCTCTGCACTTGGATCACAGACTACTTTCACTTCACCAAATGCTTCCTCCATGCTCTCCATGAGCTTCCTGCTCAGTACTACACAGTCCACTGATACACAGACTAGGTGTGCTGGAAATTCAAAATTGCTCTTAAAGCTTGCAAGTGCTTTGGTCTGATCTGTTCGGGTTTATGATGGGTGTCCTATCCGGATAAGTGCTTAGGTAAAATGGAGCTATGGGTATATATCTACAGCTGTAAGTGCTTTAGTATATGATTTGCATAGAAAGGCAGATATTATGTAATATAATTGAAGTAATATTTTGTGATAAAACCATAACTGAATAAAACTGAAAAAAATGCCTATAAAAATTCTTATAACAGTCCAACTCTTTTTAAAGAAGAAGGTCAGTATTAATGGCATATCCTCATGCAAAGTCATGTACCTTCACGGGAGCTCCAGATCCTGTGGTGAGGAGAGATGGTCACTACACACTTGAATTTCTTGTACTGACTGGAAAGAAAATAATCAAAAACTGTATAAAGTGATTGACTGTACAAATAAAGAAAGAATCTGAGGCCATGTGAAGTAAATTACGGTAAAAGAGGTCATGGTGCACATAACCAAATATGGCGGCAAAACAGAAATGGAACTATCATGAAACATAGAAAGCCATAGGCACATTTTTTCTTATTAACTTGGTGGCTGTGAATGGGCAATCGGACCTCATTTTCTTTTATTGTGACCATTTTCTCCCTCAATTCCAGCGTGTACGGTGGCACGGCACCTATCACCAAACACTGACAGATTCTCCGCTTTCCCATTCCAGTGCCCCACTGAGCGGAAGATAGGCTGCCATGTTGAGTTCTCCTGTTGCTGCAGTTCTGTAAATTGTGTCCCTATCTGCAGTGACAGAGTCCAAAGGCCATATTCATGCCTCTGTATGTGTGTGTGTGTGGGCTTCTTATTTTTTTTCGAGTGCCTCTGGAGCTGCCTCACACCTCAGAATAACCCCTTCAAGTAGGGAAGAAGAACACTTTAATGCAGCAAGAGAAAGGGGGAAAATTTCATTTAATCCATTTTGTCAACAAAACCCAAACTTGAATGAAAGTTATAAAGAACATTTCTTTATAATGTTCTGATTTTTATTCTGTTAGTGCCTACCAATACAAACAAGCAATTCATAATGTCTGTAGCTCTTCCCACCTTGAGAGACCCATGTCCTCTCCGGCTTCTTTTATCGTACTTATTTCCTATCAGGCAGCTCCTCTGATGGCCCTGTGAGGCTAGAGGTTGTCCAGCCCTCAGCTGTATCTTCAGCTAAACCTCACATACTGGATTCTTCTTTTTTCCAGTGTCTTCTCAGATAGAGAGTGATTTGAGCACATGGGAGACACCCATCCACTTGATAACAACAAAGGCGGAATTTTGCCCAAGGGGTGATATACAAAAGAAACAAAAAATGCAGATGTAAGGCCCAAGGTTGCATAATAAATATTATGTTTGTTGTCACCTGGGGGTGCTTGAGTATAATACACCAGCTTGCATTTACAATAAAGGGATTTCACATGCTAAATTAGCTAATATATATATACATATATACATATATATATATATATATGAGGAGAGAAGGGCGAATGGGGTAATTGGAGGAGACGAGTGGGTAAATGGGGAGCAAAGGACGTATGGGGCAAATGGAGTGTGTTATATATATATATATATACACACATATATATATATTTTGTTTTATTGGCCACCTCTCAAAGACAAGTTCACGTATCACTGATTTGCCTATTATGGTTTTCTGTAGATTAACTCCACTTATCATACATCTAAGTTTGCACTTAGCTATGTCTTAAAGTGAAAGCAATGAAAAACTTGAGTGGTCAGAACAACCTTAGTCATTTTATGTACTATGCACAGTCTCAAAGAAAAAAAACAGACAATTTGAAACCACCTGCTAAACATCTCCATCCCAATATTGATAGATCTTTCAAAACATCTGTCGAATTAACAGTGGGTCATAGCACAGTACATCTCACTTTCCAAATGTTTTTCCAGAACACCCCCCATGGGGAAATATTGCGAATAACTGTTAATTGTGCATTTGTTGCGCCTTTACTGCTGTAAGCACTAGGTTGGACATTTTCAACTGAACTTAAAAAAGAGATTAAACTAATGCTCCATTTGCTCACCAGACGGTATCGTCTGTAATTGTATACCATAATTTTTACTTAAATTGTGCCTTATAGCCTTTTTTTAATTTGCTGTGCTAACAGCTCTGGTGGGAAGAATTTTAAATGTTCAAATATCTGCAAATATCTTTGCAGCTGCCTATAACTGAGTCTCTAGAGCACCTTTATGTCATCAGCCTCTTCTTTTGCATTTTTTTTTTTAGTATGTATTGGAATCTAATAACTGTTTTACATTTTGATTCTCACAGGGGTGCCACATGACTCAGTGCTGGGTCATTAAGAGCAGTGCTGTATTGAAACACCATGGAAAATAAAAATATATAAATTACATTCCTATGGCGATTATTCAGTTTTACTAATCATACGCACTGGAAGGTAAAATGTCTATGAATATCTAAGCAATTATTTTGGAGGCAGTCTAAACTGAATCACAAACTCAGAAATCTTTCTATTAAAGCAAAATCCATTGATATGAGTGTTCTGTCCTCGGGCCTTAACACTTTTAAAGGATTTAATTCAGCTTTGCAAAATTAATCATTAAATTAGGTGTCCCTTTTTACATACCACAGGCAAATTTTTTGGTTCACTCATTTCTCAGTTTATGCTGTGCGTCTGTGAATGAAATATATATTTTTTTGCAAACTATAGCCTAGTTTTTTCCTGTTTCTCATTAATGAAGAGCTGCTTCTTTGCTTTACGGGACTTTAGCTCTGCTTCTAGGACCCTGATACCAACTGTCCTAGCAGTGCACTTCACACCTGCACTTAATGCTTCCCATTCCTCTGCAAGGTTACTTGATGTCATCTTACAATTCATGAGAAATTGTCAGATAAGTTAATGGTCATCTCTGGCATTAGAAAGTCGCTTCTGCCCTTTGCCCGGCAGGTTTCTGGTCATTCCCAGTGTCTCCAGCTTCACTTTATTCCTGTGTACTGCTGTCTTAGAAATTTTGAACCTGGAAGTGACCTGCTGCTCAGCGTAGCCTTCTGCCAGCAAAACTGCGATTAAACCAGGATTTAAAAATGCTGATTTGATTTTTCCTGTGGCTGTATCTGTTACAACTCCTAAAGTTTGATATTTGTAATGTGGGATTTTCAACAAATACAAATTGCACATTTCCTGAGGTGCTTTCAAAATTCTGCAGCGAGAATTGCAAAAAAAAAACAAAAAACCATGCATATTATTGCTGCGCCAGCAGTATTCATAGGTCTTCACTGACTTTCAGGACAAATTTCAAAATTGTACTGAAAGATCTGGTCCTGACTTATGCTGAATCCATTACTGTGTACAAGAGGTAAGAAACTCTCTGATCATGCAATGGAATTCTCCTTGCAATCCTACAATAAACAAAACAGCCAGAATAGGGCCCCCTAATTTACAGAACAGTCCACGGGCAACTGCTATGAAAAGCCCACGGTCTCTGCATACAGTTCCACATGAAAGATCAATCATTTCCTCTTTTCTTCAGGTAGAGTCACTATGGCTGCTGCCTTAGCGGGAGTTTACATGTCTTTGATAACTATATCAATAATGTGTATGTACTCATTCAAAACATGTATTTGTTGTTTCTATACTTCCATTGGTAGAGGTCCAGCAGGGCTTCAGAAACCCCTGCAGACAGAGAGTATTTTAATTATGTATATTTAAAATATGTATTTATTTATTTATCGAGTATTTTGTAATTTGTGTTTTACTGGACAGAAAAAAAATGAGATGTTGTTTGTAACGATCTTTCAATACACTGTATTTTATGTATTTAAGCTATTAAAAATACTTAATAAAATATATCATTTTATTTATTAATTTTCTGTCATTTTAAGAACCTTCATCCCCAGGGTTACAGCCTATCACTGTCTTTTGCTGTAAATCACGTGACATCATGTTGGGCCCAGCTTGCTCGTGACCTTCATTTTCCCATGACCGGAGGTGCTGCTTTGGTGCTAATTGCCAACTGCCTTAAGGTAAAGTATGTAATAAAATGTACTATTAGATACTCCTCACTGAATATCATTTTACCATAGAGAAATAGAGCAATCAGCAAACAGCAGTGCTGAGCTGTAGCACTTATGAATGAACTTGCTAGCCTGCTAGAGGATACTAGTTAATATCGACAGGCATGCCCAGGCAATGGCGTCCTGTGGTTTGTCAGGTATGGAAGCCTTCATTAGTGATAATTCGGGCTAGCTATTTTTGTTCCTAAGGGTAAAATTAAATTCACCCAGCTAAACGTAGGCATTGTTATAGCCAGTGAGCCTGTATAATAGGGAGGACCGACTGATGAACGTAACATTCCATATTATCTGCGCGGTTCCTTTTTTGGAGCGTATATTTTTCAAATATGTTTCTTCTTTGAGTTTGGGCATGTTTGGCACCCTACTGTAAGATAGCTGGAAATTCACCCATTACGATAATGTTAGAAAGTGTTGGTGTTCCTCCTTCCATGTGCACACACGCACACCAGCATCTCTGTCAGCCACTGCCACTAATTCTGTGGGGAAAACTGGATAAAAAATAAGGGTGTAACGGGTCTGCGACCTGGACTGCAATTGCTGTACAAATGTTCATATTTGCATGCCATGGTAAATATTGCACACGTGAGAGCGTAGAAATATGAATGTGATGGTACACGTATTTGTCGTGTACCTTTACTATTTGACATGTATTTTCAGTTTTTTCAAATTATCAATCACTTCTCTATTAAATAAATTATTTTTCTCACACCAGTATTTTTTATTTTGTTACATTTGGTGAGCAAGTACAGTGGTACCTCCATTCTTGAACTCGCTAAAACTCGAATTTCTTGAAAGTCGACAAACCAGTTTGACCTAGAACTTGATCTGAATATCAGAAGTGGAACCGTGAATGCTGACCTAATATGAATTGTACACGGCAGGAAATCTCAGGAGTCATACTACAATGCAATTCTTACTTGAATGCTTTCTTCACAGACTGGATGATTAACCAAATAAAGCAGCGCAAC
>JABFEA020000130.1:741407-762568 GCA_019775915.2 Cyphomyrus plagiostoma | reverse complement strand
ACGATCGGAGCAGGACAGGGGTAATGTTGGGATAAGATCTTTATTGTTTTGGAAGCCATTAAGAAAAAAATGCTCTTCTTGCTTTATCCTGTTCATTTTCTGTTTAAATGCTAAAAAAAAAAAAAAAAACATATTTAGGTGTAATTTGGGGGGCCGGGAACCAATTAATTGGTTTTACATTATTTTTTATGGGAAAATTTTTTTGAGTTGAGTTTTACGGTTCGATCCGGAGTCTGGAATGGATTAAGTTCGACAACCGAGGTACCACTGTATTTGCGATTTGTAACAAGATGCTTATTTGTGCCCATTTCTGCACGCACACCACGTGCTATCGCTGCCATGTTCTTTCCAAACAACAATGCCGTTAAAGTAACGTAAGGTTAGCATATCACGGTAGCTTAGGATTAAGTTTCCCAGAAATCATGTTCTTTTCTATAGGAGCGATAAACATTAATTACTATCTGCAATGCTTTATTAATTCATGTACTCATTTATCTGACACTTTTATTAAAAGTTATAAGTTATGAAACTGCAGCCCACACCCCTTGTGTCGCTGGTGCAATTCTGTACTTGTTGAACTACAGGAGCAACAGAATCAGTGTGCTAATTTATGTGCTTCTTTAATTACTATGCATTATATACTTTTGTGTGATTTTGTAAATACTTCTTACAGTGCCTTAAGGGAGACCGCTTTGGGAAAGGTAGCATTTAAAAATAAATTCAGGTAAAAAGTGGTGTTAATTACACAGCGATTCAGCTGAAGGGAACCAGCGGTGCTGGGTTACTCATCATCATGGTAATCGGTCACCAATCCCATGCCAAGAAACGTCAACAAGTAAAGAGATACTGTAAGTAGGACTAGCCAGGGGTACGCAGAGGATGACGAGGAACTGGGACTGTCAGTTCTTGTCCTCAAGTTTATTTTTTAATAATGCTGGTTGCACTTTAAGGTTTGTGTTTGTGGTAGCACTCCTCTGGGTAACTCCAGGCTCCAAGTGACCCCAGGATCACTCTGCTGTTCAGATCTACCTTGAGAGAAACTGTTTCACAGAAATCAAGCTGTGGCTCTGTGGTGTTTCTGAGTCATGAAATTGAACCTACAAAAAAGAAATATACAATTTAGCTTCTGGGTTTTTATTTTTTAAGTCTTTTGTTTTTTTCTTGCATTTTTCAAAACATTCATTTTTATTGCTAAAAATGATTAAGAAAAACCAAACGCATAAGCTATCTACATCAACATAAGTTTAAAGTAGATACTACAACGCCAATAACAATGGTGTCATAATAAGTACTAATACTCATTTCTGATACTATTTAATACAGTACATGTCATACAAGACACATTAATGTTGTACTAACAAGGTGACTTTTTTTCCTTTGACTTTGTGTTGTCCTTTGTCATATGCACACAGTAGTCATGTAATATACTGGGCATTGTGGTGTTTTTTTGCGCTGTGGGGGCTTTGCCAAGCTTGGGTAAAGAGCAGGATCTGAGCAGGTGGAGCTCACTGTGGCCAAGCATGAGGGAGCCAGGACAGGAGGGGGGCGGTTTGACCGGTGCGAGTGCATGGGCTCACGTGTGGACCACTTCCCATAGCCCTGCTCATGGACACATTTCTCATGGACTGTTCCAGAAGCCCTCAGTGCTGTCGGCAATGGGCAGATTCCAAAAAACACAACTGCGAGCCACGTCTACTACAGACACACAAACACTGACACAGATACAAACACAGATACATACACACACACAGATACACACATACACACACACAGATACAATCTAGAAACACTGACACAGACCTAGATACAGATACATACACGCACACACACGCACACACACACGCACACACACACAGACATACACCTTTCAATAAACACCCCAGAAAACCATCGGGCGAGAGATGATGAATACCGCAGCATGAATGCGTAGAATGAGAGCTGATCCCCAGGCTTAAGCCCATCACAGAAGTAACTGTTTTGGGCCTCACATTTCCCTAACCACTCAAGGCGGCCCAGGTGCTGAATTCCCCATCAGATTAGGCTCTCTTAAGTGCTCGAAAGGAAGCCCTCAATGAGATAAGTGGGACACCCAGTGTCCGTGAAGCTCTTGCACGATCAGAGGAAGCTACCTGATTTTACAAGGGCACCGCGGTATGAAATTAACAGGCCTCTAATCATCCACAAAAAACAGGTCATAACTAGTCATATAATTAAAATGGTCTGAAACTAAAAAATACTTTTTTTGCAGGAGTACAGGAAATGCATGAAGTGATTTAATATAATTACTGTGACCAATTACTGTGGGATCGAATTAGTTTGGTAATGAGTGGCTATTTGGTTAAAAAAAAAAAATTGGAAATTTTATCTACATTTTCACAGGCGGCATTACATAAGGAAAGTTAGTCAGGAATAATAGTTTTACACACATTACTAAAAAGAGAGAATTTCAGGCTTTTATTATTGTTATTTGTCTAAATATTCTTGAGTCGTTTTTTTCCATGGAAACAAGCTTAACTCCTAACAATGATGCATGACATGCCGAATTCAAAGGATATTTCTCCCAGGGAGGCAAAACAGCAATTACTTCTTCAATAGATGTTTAATATTCAACCCAGCATTGCTTATCTCAGTCTTGCATGATAATTCGCAACAAAAAGCATAAAACACATTCTTAGTTCAGTCAGAATATGTGTTCCCTCAGAATGAACCACAGGCTACCAGACCGTTCCCAGCATGTACTGGGGACAAGTAACAGTGCTTTGCTCTGTGGTTCTGCGCTCGCTACACATTGCTGATTTCAAGGCTGTACTTGGCTTTGAACCGTCCCTGAGTGAAAACATAATCTATAACTGTGGTAATTACTTCTTTAGTATTGCCAGACATATTCCTCAGCTGATTTACAGAGAAGCACACACATATACATCTATATATCCCATCCGCGATATTCTCTGTCTCATGCTCTTTACATTCTTTGATCAGCGTCAAGTTCACTGTGACCCTGTACTGGATATGGAAGACATACGGATGGTTTAAAATCAGAAAAAAAGCTCGAAGATCATTTGATCTTCCGAGTATGACTAAGACAGAATTACAAAACTGCATGGAGCCTTAAAGAGACAAATCAGGAAGAGGAGATAACGCAAATGTACTCAGTAAAGCAAGTTCCAGGAAGAACATAGAGCCGCCGTGACTTATTATGCCGCAATTAGTCAATCTGAGGATGTTAAAATCACATGTAGCATGCAAATGAAAACATAAATGCGAAATAAAAGAAAGGGCAGTTGCAGTTTAGTTTGGGTATTTCTGCTTGCCTTTGTCCTGCTGTAAGAAGATGATTTATTTTGTCTGTAATCTGGTTTGGCAGGGCAGAGTGAGCCTTCTCTGCACACGCTGTATTTATAGTCCATGATGAGTCCCAGCGACCTGTCTCACAGCTGCCGAGGCTAGATAGGAACTTCAAACCTCAGGCCCAGCCCCCCCCCCGCCCCGCTTCAGCCCACACAACAGCACCGAGATCTTCAGAGCATCAGATGGGTCTTGGCCATTTTTGGTGATTTAAGTCAGGCAGAGGGTGTGTGAGCAGCTGCGCCCGGGCGTCTGCTCTCAGTCCCGCCACGGCCGGTCGTACTGGTGGGAGATATGTCTACACACAGGCCTGGGGAGCAGCACAGATACTTATCATGCTTCCTGCCCAAGCAAATCATTCCGAAAACTGCTGACCGCTGGCTGCCGACAACCTCCGAGGGCTAAGAGATCTCAAATTTGCTTTGGAGCTGGGTGTTATTGGAAGGGGGGGGTTTGCACTGGTAACTGGGAAGCAGCGCACACACATATATCGGCATGAATTTAAAGTGGGGCTCATCCTGGAGACACCCAGTGGGCCTGGAGATTAGAGGCAGATTTAACTCAACTCAAATTCTCAATGGCACTGGCCATCATATAACTGCCAGTGACGGTCCCAATACTCCTCTGTCCTTATGTTTGTCTTACTGGTGTTTAAATATATATAATAATATGATATCATTTCTACTATTTCTAATAATTTATACATAATTACATATATGTAATGCACTGTTTATGTACAGATTGTCTATACAAATATTGTTTGCTTATTAAGGGTACATGTCACGTTCGGTCATTCAGCGAGCGAGGAAAGAAGGCGAGCGAAGCCAGGAATGCAGGTGAACGGGGTTTATTCTAGGAAACACAGGGCTGACAATGACCAAACAATGACTAATGTCAATGATAGATCTAACAAGACTAACTCAGATGTGGACTAAATACACAGGACAAATCAAGAGGAACAGGAAACAGGTGATGGCAATCGAGAATTAACACGAGGTAACGAGGTGTGCGTGGCACACAGGAGGATCGGACGAGGTGCGCGTGGCAGTACACACATGGACAAATTTATTGGTACCCTTCCACAAAAAACACAACTATCTCTGAAATAATTTGAAACTGCCCAAAGTTTGGCATCCCTTATTGTTTCTTCCATATTCTACACAAATCAGACTTTGCTTTTGATTATTGATTCAGGTGAATATTTTATATATTTAAACAAATGAAAATGGCACAGACAAAAAAAAGATGGTACCCTTAATATTTTGTGGCACCACCTTTTGCAGCAGTCACTGCCAACAAGCGACCTCTGTACTTCACAATGGACGTCTGCATTTGCCAGCAGGTAGTTTGGCCCACTCTTCCTGAGCAAACTGCTCAAGCTGTCTCAAGTTTGAGGGGTGGCGTCTCCACACTGCATTTTTCCGATTTTTTCCATAGATGTTTTTCATTTTGCATTGATGTTTTGCTCAATGATGCCTTGGTATTCTTGAGACTTCATTGTGCCCTGGACAGATTCAAGGTTCCCTGTGCCGGATGCAGCAAGCAGCCCCCAAACAAACCCGAGCTCCTCCATGTTTCACAGTAGGTATGCTGCCCCCTCCATGTTTCACAGTAGGTTTGTGTTCTTTTCTTTTAAAGCTTAATTTTCCCCTCTGTAAACATAGAGCTAGTGTGACTGGCCAAAAAGCTCCAGTTTTGGCTCATCAGTCCAAAGGACATTCTCCAAGATACTTTGGGGCTTGTGAACATGCATTTTGGCTAATTCCACTCTTGCTTTCTTATAATATTTCTGTCAATAGTGGAGCCCTCCTGTGTATCCTTCCATGGAGCCCATTATTGTTCAAAATGCAATCAGAAAGTGACATACCTTGACCTTAGAGCTCAGCTTGAATGGTTTTGGATGGTTTCCTTGGCTCATTTTCTACCATGCGTTGATCATTTTGATCAACCTGTGGTTGCATGTCCTCTTGCGTCCATGTCCGTGTTGCCAGGCTGGCTACAGTCCCGTGAACCATACGGTTTTTAATAATATTGGCAACTGTGGTCACAGGAACAGGAAGCTACTTGGGGAGATGGTCTGATAGCCTTTACCTTTAACATCTATAATCATCTTTCTGAGCTCCTCACCTTTGCTTCTCTGGTCCATGTTCAGTGTGGTGCACACAATAATATCAAACACAGGTTATTTCCCTTTAAATAGGCTAAATGGCTGAGGAAAAGCTTGAAGGCACCTGTGATACTAATCAAGGTTCAACACTTAGTTTGAAACATAACTATAATGCAAAGAGAAATACAGACACTCTTTTACTTACAAACTTTCAACTTACAAACTTTCAGACATACAAACAAAGAGGACTGAAAGTCCAAATTGTGTTCATTGGGCTTCCAGTTCCTATGCCCAACATCCATTTTTTTTTCAGCATGCCAGTTCTGCCGAGTACGACATCAGTCCGTTACTCCCGTCTTGCAGCAGTGTAGTGTGCAGACTGCCAGCATCCCAGTTCTTTGTACTCGTGTATAGGCCTACCCTTAAAATGATGTTGAATCGCTTTATGGCTGTTTTGGAACGTAACTCGTTCATAAGTAGAGGAGTGTCTGTAGTCTCTTTAGGGGAACCAGCAAATCTGTCCATACTTTTTTGCATATCTTTATAGAATAAACAACAAATCAATTTTTTCCACCATTTTATTGGTTTGTCACATACTAAAGGCATGCAGGTATACATCAGACAATTGCTTATAGTCGAATCACTTTTCAAGAGAAATGAAGCATTGTTTCAATGAGCTGTAAGGGTACCAACATTTGTCCATGTCTGTCTGTTTGTATTTGCACAAATATAAGCTTTCGGCTTATATATGACCTCAAAAGATGTCCCCTAAAGTAGGGAAATTTCAGGTTTTATTACACTTGGGGGACAATTTGGTCCTCAAATGTGATCTATGCAAAACACACATTTAAATCTCGAAGGTGATCATTAAGGGGAAATATTTCTATTACTTACATTGTATCTAAACACTGAGAATGTCTGAGAGATGAGTAGAGTCATTTTTACTGACTATATAACCACGAGGACATGCAAACTAGGAACCACCCGCAGAGTCATGTCCTCCAGCCCACCGGCCTTCGGATATAGAGTGAATCACACATACGAGCCATTTTATATATTTTAAATACCATTTCTGTTCAGTGTCTCATGGTGAGGTATTGCGAGTCTTTCCTTATTGACAGAGGTAGATTGTTCGGACCCAGAAAGCAAGAATCCAGACCAAAAATTTGTTTCAACCAGCCTGTTGATGCTCTGTGACTGTGATTCTTTATATGCAACTGGCTGGTCGAAACAAAGTCTTGGTCTGTACACTTTCTAGACCGGGCCTATCTATTTCTGCTTACCAAGCATTGTCCCAGTATCTACTTCGCACATCTTTTGTATATATTGACCCCTTGCTTGTGGTTCCTGTCTTTGTCCTATGGAGTGGGGTCTGGTTTTGTGCCAGTTAGAATACAGACCTCTGCCTGTCATTATTTCCAGATTTTGTATTATGCTTGTAAACAGAAATGGATCTTCCTGCACATAGAATTCAACTCAGGTTCTTGCACATACAACCTTGGAAGCAAGTTGCCACGGTGCTGAACCACTGCAGAAACCTAATAAACTCTGATTTTCCTTATTCACTGTCAAACAATTCTGACCCATCTGGAGAAAGAACTAAGAAAACCGCAACGTAACCTGCACAATGAGACTTGCAACACAATGCTTTCCCATGGAGTGAGACCTGCGTTGATGACAATTCTCTAGCCAGTGCAAGGTAGACTTTGATTTCACGCCAGATGAACCTCTGGTGATGATTGCACATGTCCATCATCATAGGAGACAAGAGGGGATTGTGAGGATGTGGTGGCTCTACGTGACCCGGAAATAAAATGTGGAACAAAAACAGGATGAGTGTTCCTTCCATCACCCAGTTGATGAGGGATACATGGATATTCGTATATTCTTCACTTCCCCCAGTGTCTGCAAGTGTTGAGGAGTGGGCAGGTCCCTGTTTTAAAAAATGATTCGGCTGATTTATATGGAAATGCGTAATGTCCAATCAGTCTGCATTCATCACTGCCTCCGTCGTGGAGGACAACCGTCTGGGAGAGTTGAGGCCGGCCAGCACGATGTACTTGGTGAGGCAGTGAGATCCCCTTTGATGCAGACAGAAATGCAAGGCAGTGGTGTACCAGTAATTTGGGATCACTCTCACATCACAACAAACAACCGATTACACCTGATTATCCGTCAGCCAGTATTACATCATATGTTCATATCCCACACATCTCCTTTAAGTTATGAGATTAGCCATAAGTGAATAAATCAAATGAAGAGTAAACAAGACAAGCTTACCATGCAAAACAATATAATTGTATATTATGTATATGGTTGCAGATTATTAGATGGCTAATTTTACAAACCTTTTACATACCTGGGATTTTACCTTACTTGCCTACATTAGCCATATAAAGTCGTAGATCAGGAGCCTTTTACTTTCTGAGTTGTCAGAGACAATTGAATCACAGCGCAATAGTTAAGCCTGGCTTTTAAATGCTAAACTTTAATGTAAACCCCTTTCTTATCACCTGTTCTCCTTTTTCGCTGCCTTATAAGATGAAGTAGTCACCCTTACTGTACAATACAGTACAGTGGTGGGGTCCAGTCGCCGGGCGGCATCTTGTCTCCAGCACGATGAAACGCAGCTCGGTTTCAGAAACTATGACCCAGACGAAAGCACAGAAATGGCTTACCACCCAATTTTTCAGGCACTTTATGGATTTCAGCCTATCTCACTGTAACAGGACCCAGTATTACACTTTGTTGGCCATAAATATTGCACTTTTAGCCACCACACCGAGATAATTGACAAAGAAAGCTTCTAATTAGCCAGGAGTCGGCCTAATTAGGCTGTATACGTTAAATTTATTCCCGCAACCATTCAATGTGATCTGTGTCGACCTTGGGTATGAATGAACTTCAGCTGAAATTTACAATGAGATTTCGTGTAGAAATATTTTCTTCCAGGAACATTGTGTTTTGGTAAAAATGCGTTACTCTATTCCAGGGGTCTCCTGGAGAGCTGCCGTCCAATAGGTTTTCTATCCTACCTGCCTTCTGAATGGCCACAGCTGTTCTCAGGTAAATACCAGGAGCAGGTGTGGCTCATCAGAAGCCAAGGATAGAAAACCTCCTGGATAGTAGCTCTCCAGGACCAGAGTTGGAGACCCCTGCTCTGTTCCCATGTGGGAATGACTGAAGTCCATGTTTGCATTTGTGATTCAAGTGTCACACTGTCAATTTTGGAAAATATAAAAAAATGTTGATGTTTGTGATTTAGTTGGATTTTACCACAATATATTCAATTAAAAGACTGATAAGAAGAATATCAAATATTTTGCAAATTCAAAAGGTTTAATTTAACAAAAAATAGTTGAAATAGTTTCCACTCTCTTCTAAAACCCCATAACCACGATGGTTACAAATGGTACTTGAGCTGTGTATAAAATGAAAAGTGTTCTGTCCTATTTTTTTGGACTTCATCTTCTTATGAAAATAGAAATAGGAGACTCTTACATTACATAATAAATCTAGGAAAACAGTACATGCGAATCAGGCTGGAAGCTCCCACCTATAGGTCAGTGGGTTTGATTCTCGCCCCCTATGTTTTGTCTTTATTATTAAGCTTTTTTATCCTGAAGTCCAAACACTGTCTATTTAGGCAAACTAATATCTCTAAACTGTCTATAATTTGCAGTGGTGTGTGATAGACAGGCATCCTGTGAAGAACGTCTCCTGCCTGGTGATGGGCTCTAGACTTTGCACAGCCCTGCCTTGGATAAGCAGTTATGGAAGATGGATGGAGAAGGGGAAACGTTCTCACCCTCCGATGAGTTATAAGTTCTTTCATAAAACACTACGGCAGGCCGTTAAGTAAAGGTCATGCTGGTGTTTTGGGTAGAGGTACAGGACAGTGTGGCATACCTAAACACAAGTCTATTAAAGAAATAAGACAGAATGGAACAAGGCTCACCTAATGACCCAAACAAAACAGTGTCTAAAAGTGAACTCAATGAATATTTAAATCACCCATAAAGCACAAAGAACACAGCAAGCTTAAATCACTAATCACGGATCTTTGCGGGTATATTCTCCCTGCCCCTGGAATCTACTGAGCTGACCTCTTTCCAACCCTGCCACGGCAATCAATCCGATCAGGGCCACATACCCTTCATCATTTAATGCATGCGGCTGGTGATCAATTGCAGTGGTAATGAAGGAGCTCACCTAACTACAGCCTAGCTCTACATCTGCACCACTGCTTTTTAATATTATAATACCCACAAAAAATGAGACATGAATAACCATACATATCAATCCATCGTCCAACCACTTTCTCTGGATAGAGTCACAGGACCCTATCTCAGACAACATAGGAGACAAGGCAGGGCAACACCCAGAACTGGATGCCAGTCCCTCATAGGGTATGTACACACATCATGGGCAATTTCGAAGTGATGATTGCCTGACTTTGGACTGCAGGGGAAAGCCCACACACAGAAGATGCAAATTCTGTGTGTACACACAGCAGAGGTCAGGTTTGAGCCCTCAGCCCAAGAGACAACATGTCTACCCAGCAATGTTCTTAGGACGTATATCTCCATCAAAACTTACCGTGCGGTATGACTTATTCAGCATCATACGTGCTCTTTGCTGGAAAAAAAAAGGAAAAAAAAAAACATCTGTGCATTTTGAATTAAAAATGCATTTTAAAACTGCATTGTTTTGGAAAAAATGTTTCAACAAAGCTGGGTTACTCCATTTATGCTGTACATACAATGATACTGTATGGTAATTCCGTAAATAAACTAGAATGAAGTGAAGATTTAGCAAGCCTCAGTTCAAAGGAATCTTTTTACACAGGTCAACTGCCACATGATTTTATTGGTGATGTTGGTCATGTGCTTTAACAATAGATATAGGAGTATTATGTTGGTGATAATGATGATAAAATGACAATAACAGCAATAAACCTATGATGTCCATTTAATTTACAACATATAAGAACGGGTAAAAGGAATATCCAGTACAATCATGTCAATATTCACTAACAGTTCAACTTATTGGTTGCTGAATGAGATGCATTCTTTGTTCTTTAATGCTGACAATTCTCTGGCCCTGTTAAAAAGAAAGAAATAATGGAATGAGAATGTGTACAATGACTGATGAATTAGTTTCAGTACCTTTCGATTCCACTTAAATGGCTCAATATTTAATTAAGGAATAAAGAGTTGCTGAATTTGATTAGAAATGAAGAGCCAACAGATATTCCATTGAGTGTACTCTTATGTTGGGGAGTAGTTTACAAAGATATTTGCTATACTCAATGTCCAACATGAATTTAAAAAGGAGATGCTGAATTAAATGTGTAAAATATAAAATATGCATTTTTGGCCTGCATTGTGGACTCATAGAAATGTGTTAAAGTGTCAGTTAAGGCAGATGGAATCGGCAACAAAATTGATCTGTGCTAAGGCAGAAAGTTTAGAGAATATTGTAGTGTTCCTGTCGCTATATGGCTGTAAAATGCTGCTTAAAGAAAAGCATGCTGGGAATGGAACAGATAATATTTAGCATAATTACATGTGTTAAACATTTTCTTGCTTTGTCTAATGTCAGTTTTCGCCCTGGCGCTTGTGGTGGAGCAGCACGTGTAAGTAACTATTTTTTGGGGGTTAAGTTTAAATATACTGTTGGGGAAAGCATTAGCAGAGGAGTAGTACTCGGCGGGTTTTCAGTAAGCAAGTTGATGGAGTGTGTTTTACTATGTTCTTTTGTTGTGTTAAACTATACTGTACTTTCAGTGGCATTGACTTTGTAGATGCCACAGAGTATTGGGGACTGTTCAGTTTATTGTCTCTGACTAAGTATAAGCATTTTATCTGCTGTGAACTGGTCTGTGGGTTAAGCACTGGTAACTGGTTTTGAGGCACAAGTCACCAATGTTTGAAAAGCAAAGACAAAGAGCAGCAATTCTGGTTTTATTATTATTATTAATCCAGCTGAGCTCTCTATTAATCGCTGAGTAGATGAATGCTGCCATTCAAATTACACTCTGATGTGCCTAAAATCCTGTTACCCACAGTCAGTCTGGCCAAGGAATATGTTTCATGGTGAAAGGCCATGGAAGTTGGAGAGCAATTACAATAATTTATTATTTATGGTTGAGAAGGTCCATTACACACTTCTTCATACATACAATCCATTCTGCTAGGAAAAGATGCTACTATACTTTATGTCCTAGACCTGATTCATTACAACGTGTTTAAAATTTTAGTAAAATTTCATTTTTTTATGTGAAGGATATCCATCCTCCATAACTGCTTATCCAGTATTGGGTTAAGATTATCCTGGGCTCATCAAACAAAACACAAGGTACGAAGATGGGGACTTGCAAGATGGGATGACAGTTTAAAGTAGCCCTTGGGTCCCCAGCAGATTATGTTTTTGCTCCCTCCTAGTCTCTATATACCTGAACCAAACAATCACGAACATCAAAAACCTGCTACAGGTGTGTTGAGAACTGGGAGGGAGCAAAAATGTGGTCTGTCAGGGGGTCCCAGAGGACTGGGTTGAGAAACACTCTCATAAAGGATCTGAATGATATATTCCACTACATTAAGCCCAGTACTGAATTGTTTACCATATGAATTTTGTAGAAAAAAATACCATGGTTTTCTAAGAGAGTATATATAACGAGGTAACGAGGTATGCGTGGCACACACGAGGATCGTTCGGAGCAGGGTGTGACATATAACATCCATTCACACTGTTGGTCAGTATTTTGCAGTGTGAGTTTGTATACTTATGAGATATGTGTTTCTGGTTTCATGTAAAGGATTCACGAGCTAAACTAACAAGCAAGTTAATGATTAGTTAAATGAATAAATATCATTCATTATAGACCGTCTCTCAACACTTCATTGGGAGTCGGCATACGGCACACTTCGCCTGCTTAATCACCGAGGTCACTTTTTTTTTGTAAAATTAACATCCTCCCCGCAGCTAAGTACACCATTTGACTGGGAATTAGTGCGGCACTTGGAATGCATAGACGGTAGGGCATTGGCCCAGCTTCAAGAAGACAAACGAGCGGATTTGCGTTTCAGCATCTTTTGGGGGCAGGAGTTTTAATTACAGCGGCTTGCGTCGGCAGCCACTAACGGCCTGCCTGCGGACTAGGCCGCAGGATGACAGATGACAGGCCTGAATGAGACTGACAAGGACAAACAGCGGCTGGGGGGGGTATATCCTGGCTGCTGTTGCTATCTCACACACCTGCTCGAGGTCTGTAACATAATATTCCACGTATCATGATCCTACCCATAAATCTCATGTTCTTGCATTGCTTTTTTAAATTTTTTTTTGCAAGCCTGGCTGTGATTTATGGAAGGGCCCTTCACGGCAGCACTGATTTCCTATTGTAATATGAGCATGCATGGTTTTTGTTTACGATCCTTTGTTTATGTGTGGAGGTACAGCCAGAGGTATTATCTTCAATAGGGGATTTTTCTCTGCAATTAATGTCTTTGAGGCTCCTGGTTTTTGCTGAGCTCACAAAATAAATAAAATGCATTACAGACTGCTACAAATTCACAAGTAGTTCACGGCTGAATCGTCAAATCAGGCGACATAATGTAACTGAGATGAGAGCGGGTAGGGGAGAATTAAAAGGCCATTAAAAAAAGTGTTTAAAAGATGTGGCCTGTAAAAATTTAGCTATTATGCTACTAACGTTGAATGTTTATTTGTGAATTAGATTGTACAATGTTCTGCTCTAAGCATGAAATGAAGTCAAATTCAGTTCAGGCAATCGCAGAGTTGCTTGGATCCTGTTCGCTTTGCAGTATACATCTGTCAGCCATAACATTAAAACCACCTGCCTAATATTGTGTAGGTGCCCCATGTGCCGCCAGAACAGCTCTGACCCTCTGAGGCACGGACTCCACATGACCTCTGAAGGTGCCCTGTGGTTTCCAGCACCTAGATGTCAGCAGCAGGTCATTTAAGTCCTGTAAGTTGCAAGGTGGGGCATCCATAGATTGGACTTGTTTGTCCAACACATCCCACAGATTCTCTGTCGGACTGAGATCTGGAAATTTGGAGGCCAAGTCAACACATTGAATTCCTTTCCCATCTAACCATTCCTGAATTTTTGCAGTGTGGCTCGGCACATTATCCTGCAGAAAGAGGTCCCTGCTTTTGGAGAATAGCGCTGCCATGAAGGGGTATACTTGGTCTGCAGCAATGTTTAGGTAGGCCTATGTGGTATGTATCACAGTAACATCAACATGAATGCCCAGATCCAAGAGTTCCTAGCAGAACGTTGCCCAGAGCATCACACTGCCTCTACTGTCTTGCCTTCTTCCCATAGTGCATCCTGGTGCCATCTCAGGATAATAATATTTATCTTAGGTAAATTCTCTAAAATATGCTATTCCTAATTTGAAAATAGAGACGGCATCTTTACAGTGAAATTAGGCCTTAATAATTTAATGTTCAATACTGTTAAATTTGTTATGCAAAGTAAACATGCAGAATCCTCACAGTTTGACAGTAACCTGCTTACTTTTATCATACAAATTTGTCATTGGTCAGGTCAGTGCAGCGTAAAACTGCAATGTGAGCATGTGTAGCACTGAGCCGTGTACAATAAGACAGGCAGACAACTCCAGAACCGACTCCGCTGATGTCCGCTTGCCGCATCAGTAAATAAATATTTAAATGTCAATTTAAATATAGAGAATGGTACATTACTTTGTTAATATTACAATTTGCCAAGTCTACAGATTTGTACATTAGTGGTTATGCAAATAAATATGCACAACATGTAGCTTAGTAACAGCTGATGTACGTGCATTGCTAGTTTTAAAATTGCTGAATTTGAATGCTTTGCAGCCCTATAGATAATAGGTTTTGTTTCTGTTATTCTTACCACCCCCCCCCCACACCCACTAGGTACTCTTCAGATTTTTAAAAAAACAGTTATAGGTCAGGCACGTAGCCGCATAGTAAAATTTCAGGTTTGAAACCAACCAATTTGCTACTAATCAAATATGCTGCCAGTTACAGAAATTATAAGGTTGAACCCCCCCCCCCCTTTAATTTTGCTTCCACCCCAGAATTTATTTTAGGTTATAGACCTGTTAAGTTTAACATGCTAAACAACGTCAGCTGTGTGCATAACAAAAGAAATCAAATTAATTTAAAAAATCATTTTTATTTTACATTGTATACAGCTAATAAAAAAGTAGCAAACAACAAGGGGACATGTTAATAAAGATAGTGGAACCTAAAATGGGTATATTTTTTCCTTTTGTTAACTTGCTTCTTCAATGGTGACCTGGACTCCACAGCGTTCAAATGCGGAAATTCAGCTAAACAGCACGTCTCCATTTGATAAGAGTAAACAGAGAGCCCAGGGGAAACCTACACTGACGGGAAGGAAATGTAAGGCATATATGTACAACACACACACACACACACACACACACACACACACACACAGGTTATGGACACAATGCGATGGAGACCCACGGTAGGAAAGGAGTCCTCTACACCTTGTGATGTGTGTTCAGGTCATGTGAGACACCTGTAATTGCCAGACCTTCCTGAGAAGAACCCTCTTTCAGCTCCTTTGAGAAGAACACAAACATTGGAGGAGATTCAATAATATATTTATTACTACAACCCTCTGTCATCTCAGAAATAAACCAGTACAGCAAAATGGTAAATAAAAAAAAACAGATGTAGAGGATTTCATTGTTCTCTGTGTATAAGAAGTGTTTATGTGACCGAGGTACTAAAAGTATGATCTTATTTATGACAAATGTTATAAATGGCATTGTGCATAGTAAAATCACTTTATCATGTTGACAGGTTTATAACTGCCATTTTTCCAAAAAGTAGCGACGACATGGTTAGCCATTAGAGACAATTATCAGCTTTCCCACATTTCCGTAAGATTAATAGGTGGTAATGGCAGTTTTACTGACTGTGTTTCATTTAGACTTGTCGTGTGTTTATTGCTGGAGCTAATACCTCTAAATGAGATCTGAAGAAAACAGCACACAGTAAAGGACGACTACTGATTGCAAAGACAGAGCTTTCAATTTTGACTGATGCCCAAGATGTGTTTTCCTGCTGCTGCCCGGGATGATGCAATGATTACATAGATTTTTTGACTATGTTCTCTTTTCCTGGAGAATCTTTGTTTACATTTGTACACTAAACCCATTTGTACAGATGGATGTTTTTACGCCGGGAATTCAGGTTAGCTGCCAATCACAAAGGTACAAGAGCTAAACCTCTTGCTAGGGGCTGAACACTCTTTTTGTTTACAGACTCTTGGCATCTGTACCACCCAAAGGTTAATATGTTGGCTTGAAAAATCCAATATACTGTTATTCTTTTTCACCTTATTATTATTATTATTATTATTATTATTATTATTCTCTGTCCTCCTACAATTTTAGGACTATTAATAGTCACGCATCTGCTCAAGTAAAGATGGATTACTACATGTACTATATAATAATCTGTACCACAAGTGTGTCTGCTGGGGTGTGGCATGAGTAAATGGTGTCCTGTAGTTGTGTTCTGGGCATACAGCATCTCTGGATATAACAGACTTTGGATATAACAGACTGTTTTGCCAGGTCCCTTGAAGTCCGTTATAAATGAATTTTACTGTATATGTAAAATCTATCAGTGTCATGATTTACGGGACAAAGTTGTCATCTGCCATTCTAGACTTACTTAAACTACTGCCATTGTTGCACTATGGATGGCACGATCCCAAAAGATTGCACTCTTGGTCATTGGGTGACTGTGGTTTAAGTTTATTAAGTGATATTTAGTGATTTAAGAAGTGAGCAGAGCCTGCAACAGCCATTCAGAATTCATACATTGACTTTAATGGGAAATTTTACACTTCTGCCATTGTCACACTTCTGATGGCAGGATTCCCAAACTTTCCACAGTTAGTCAATGAGTGTCTGTGCCTAAAAGTTTGGAAAAGTGGGTGGAGCATCCCACAGCCAATCAGATTTCACTCATTGACTTCATTGGGAAAATGTAGACAACAATAGAAAACAAATGGTAGTTTTTTTCCCAAGAAAATCAGATATTAGAACTATGAACTATGAACATCCTGGTGAGATACTGTCTGCCATTTTTTTTTTTTACTTTATTAATACATTTATTTCCCCCAGTGATTCCAAGTCCATTATTCCAACTTTTTTTAGGTACTTGAGGCAGATGAGCCATCGACAACATCCCCATTGTGTGTCCAGGAGCACAGAGAGGCCTGTCGTCTCTCCTGTCCTCCCATGGAGTAACTTCAAGCTCAGCACAATGGCTCTGCATCTGGGTCATTCGGCCTGGCTGGCACACAGAACAAAGGGCTTTCATTCAGGGATGAAACAACTACGGCTGCGGGGATGGGAGATGGGATATGGCAGAACATTTAAAAGATTATGTGCCTTTTTAACTACTTAAATAAATCACTCTGTGGCCTTGAAAAGACAACGGCATGGCATCAAACAGCTGCACAGCAGGGACAGATTAAGACCAATAATATCCCGTAACTGTAAATAACGAAAGAACGACTTCTGACCCCATCGGAACAATCCACAACTCACCCTTTTTAGATGCTCTAATCAGTTTTATTTTTTTACGCATGATCTTCTTTTCCCAGATAAACATTTAACAAAGATCGTGTTCCAGGGCATTATACCAAGAATGTCAGATCGACCCAAGAGCATCCTATTATATCTGACATTTACCACAAAATACACACAAAATAATGTAATGCTGCCCATGTTACAGAAAACCCCACTGGTTAAGTTAAACCTTTTTAGTTATGCTCATTATAACAGAAATCCCCAGGTTGGAAAAAAGCTGCCCCTCACTGTCAACAAAAAGATGATGTGCTAAGTTGTGATTCACACAACTAAGAGATATTTAAATCTGAATATAACAATAAGATCTTTAAATCTATTCCTTTGAACACTGCAACTGAATTCTCTAGGGCTGTAGTTAAGGCTAGATTGTGGTTTTGTAAAGTGTGTCTTATTGCATCATATTAATTTGTGAGGAAAATTAAGGACTCCAAGAAAATTAGACATGCACTGATGGATCATATAATATAAACATAGCCTTTTTTCCCCCTCTCATTTCTAAAACTCTTGAGGATGCTGTTTCTGACTTTTTCCACACAGAATAACCTTCTGAATCCTTATCAAGCTTCAAAGCTGAGCACTCCACTGAGATTACCTTGATGATTGTTGTGGATGCCCTGCAATCTGGTAAGAACTGCATTTAAATGACCTGTTATCATTCTGGTGGACTTAACTGCACACTTCTACATGGTGAACCACCACATACTTCTGTCCATCCTCTCGCCCCTTAGCATCACAGGGGCAGCTCTGTTTAATCATCAGGAGCATCCTTCCAAATGTCTTGGAAATAAGAGGTATCTAAGAGTGTCAGGTCTCTGATGTGCTTCAAGGTTCAGATCTTGACCCCATTCTCTTTTCACTGAACACCAACTTTCTTGTTCTGGTCATCCAGTGTTTTTTTATCACTGTTGCACTGATAACTTCTAACTTTATCTGCCCTTTCCTTCTAGTGGACATTGCAGTCTCAGTCACAGTCCCATGTGCCATACTGACATCACATGCTGGATGGGGGATTGCCACCTCCAGGTGACCCCCTCAAAGACATCTTGTCTTCCCTGCTAACCCTACCATTCATTACTGTACATCTTGGATCATCAACGTTGTCAAGGTCTGCTAGGAACACCAGGGTAATGATCGATGGTCAGCAATCCTTTACAGACCGCA
This sequence comes from Cyphomyrus plagiostoma, assembly GCA_019775915.2. Taxonomy (NCBI): domain Eukaryota; kingdom Metazoa; phylum Chordata; class Actinopteri; order Osteoglossiformes; family Mormyridae; genus Cyphomyrus; species Cyphomyrus plagiostoma. Next base: position 744,286 of record JABFEA020000130.1, on the reverse strand, counting down.
TTGCTTCTGATCTTGGAAATTTACCCTCTATAACACCGAGAAGATGGGAATGAACAGTTAACTCCTTGCCCAGGCATTTGTGCTCTCATGGCTAAACGATTGCACCTCTTTACTGATAGGTTTGCCAAAATATGCTTTGAAACTGCTGCATATGATTCAAAATGCAACAGTGCATGAGACATTCATTCTCTGTTAACCGCTCCATAGCAATGTTACATATTTACAGTAGCAGACACTTTTTATCCAAAGCAATGTACATTTGAAAAAACAGGGTCAGATTATCTCTGGAGAAATCGGGGTTAAGGGTCTCTTAAGGGGTTAAGTTTCAAATACCTCCATTCTTTTGGATAATCAGTATTTAGGGTGTACATTAGCCCAAACAATATACCAAAGCAGTGGGAATGTCAGGAATATCAATCAATAATCGATATACAGAAGTGTATATCGGTTAAGCAGAACTGCCACCCTCTGCAGCGTAGATGAGTCATCTCTGACCATCCCAAGACCCCTTGGTGTGCTGTTCCAGCAATTCAATTCCCTTAAAAAATAAAATGAAAAATCATGGCGGCCAAACTACAGTTGGTATGGCATTCGTCATGTGGAGAGAACAAAAGTTGTTATGCATGTAATGGTGGTACCACAAGAAACCAAGGTACCCTTTATTAATGTCAGATGTATTCATGTAATATTAGATAAAGATAATTTGTTGCAGTGGGTGATTTAGCACCATGCAATTAGCTAAATCAACTGCAAAATGTTAAAATTTGACTGACTAGGGCTCCAGTAGCTCAACAAGTTGAGTCCTGTGCAAACAATGCAAAGGTCATTTTTTCCAGGAATTACACATAAATTGTAACCCTCTACTGCAGTGTTTCCCAACCCCAGTGGACTGTCTGGGGTTCTCTGAGGACTGGGTTTCGAAACACTGCTCTAATGTGAGTTGATTTGGATAAGTAACAGTAGACTGTCCACTTTGTTAAAATGCTGTGAAACTTTGGATACTGACAATATTGCACGACGAGGAAAAAGGGTTCAAGATACTATATCAAAATGAACTGTTTTAAGGGCACCATGAAACATGGGGGTATTACACAAATGTCCATAGAACCATGTTCCTGAAGGTCTACATTAGTGAAGGTCTACCTTCCTACAGAACACAAAGAATTTCCCCCTGGGATCAATAACGTGTTATCTTACGTTTGATCCGGATAATCAGTCTGCTTGATTACCTGGATCTGGTGTTGTGGATTTGAAGGGAAACTGAATCCATCATGCAGGCAGATGTCCAGAAATAGGGTGGATGACCACTGCTGTGGGGTCTATAATGAAGAAAGTCTCTGAAGCTCAAGTCCTCCTTTGAAACATGATCTGAATTAAATTAAGTAAAGGGACTTTACTTGGAAAAGTTAAGTGAATGATTCTTTGGTAATACTTGATGGGACACAAATAATGTAGTATTTCGCCATGAGCTGTATATTAATGAACTACAAATGAGTTCTTTCTTACATACGGATCTCGTTTGTTCATCATTAACATATCGTAGCACATCATTTATCTCAAGTAGTTACTATATTCGTTACAATTGTTAGTAATTCTGTGAACCTTTGTAAACTACTGAAAGAACTATTAAGGAACTACTGTAGGAACAAGTAATGAATAACACAAGAAAAATACTGATCTCGTGTTTGTTCATCATTAATCAATCATGACGCATCTTTTATCTAAAGTAGTTACTATATTTGTTCATGATTTATACTTCAGTATTAACTGAGTTACTAAATATTTGTACCCCCTCAAGTAAAGTGTTACCAATTTTTTAATATGTTCTCTCCAACATATGTGTGCACTCTCCCTCAGATTATGAAGAAGGCCTTTCAGTGTGGCTGATCCCTGGTGTTCAGTTATATCTCTAGTCTGTAGTGATGATGTGTCTTCCCGAGTTACCAAGTTAAAATGTTAAAATGATCTTGCAATGTTAGTGACTGGTAACATCACAATGTTTTGCCAAGTCCCGTTATACTGGATTTGCTTGTAATGGAATAGCATCTATAATGGACGAGGTCCGCTGGTCCTGGCCGTGCGCCTTTACGAACATGCATAAAAAGCATATAACAGAATTTCACTTATAGCGGACAAACAATTTGGTAGTTTTGTTCAGCTGTGACGGACATGCAGGGTCTGCCTACAAGGCATGTGGCGTGCCGGTGATATCCAGCACAGATACAGTACGTAGTCAGGATTATTAATAGTCACGCATCTGGTCATCTGAAGTTGGATTACTACATGTACAATATAATAATCTGTACCACAAGTGTGTCTGCTGGGGTGTGGCATGAGTAAATTGTGTCCTGTAGTTGGGCATACAACAACTCTGGATATAAAGGACTGTTTTGCCAGGTCCCTTGAAGTCCATTATAAAAGGATTTTACTGTATCCCATTGGTATTAATCATTTGAAAAATAGGCAGAGATATTATACAAATTTCTAAAAACTACTAATACTGTTACCAGTACCTTTAATTAACGAGACATTATCATATTTAGCAAATAATTTTATCAAACATTATCAGCTTTTTTTGAGAATGTAGGATCAGACAGTCCCAGGAGCAACTGGGGCTTAAGAACTGTTTTAAACTGGGAAATGGCTTGGCTAACTCTGGGATTTGAGCTAGTGACCTTCTGAGCCCAGGAACAGTATCCTGAGTGGGGGAGGGTCTCAAATTTCCGGTTTCTGGGCATCCAGATTGAGGAGGACCTGACCTGGAGTGCCAACACTACGGAGCTGATAAAGAAGGCACAGCAAAGACTCTACTTCCTGAGACTTCTTAGGAAGAACCACCTCTCCCAGAAGCTGCTGGTAACCTTCTATCGTTGCTCCAT
>JABFEA020000130.1:704902-737346 GCA_019775915.2 Cyphomyrus plagiostoma | reverse complement strand
ACTGCCATGTGATTGGTTGATTAGATAATTGCATTAATGAGAAATTGAACAGGTGTTCCTAATAATCCTTTAGGTGAATGTATATTTTTAAGCATTTAAACACAAAATGAGCAGGATAAAATAAGAAGAGCATTTTTTTCTTAATGGCTTCAAAAATGATAATAAAGATCTTATCCCATCATTACCCCTGTCCTGCCCTGATCGTCTGCTCCTTCCATCTGCCACGCACCCTCGTTAATCTTGTGTAGGATCCCCATCCTCAACCAGCTGTTTCTGGTTGTTGTCATTAGTCCTCTGTATTAAGTCCGCGTTTCAGTTTGTTTCCCCGGTCTGGTCATTTGGTGTGTTTGACTTGTTTACAGTGCTGGCTTAAAGCTACGCATTCTGATCCTGACGCAATGCATTATGGTTAAATGCTTTGCAACCTCTCATCCGGCTGCACAAACTGGAACCGCCTCCGTGACGACACACCTTTGCCACTAATTGGCTGAAGAGTTTAGTTACTCGCATGACGTTTGTATCCCAGGCAGTTCCGATGTGTAATCTGCTATTTCTCACGAATATCACGTAAAGCAGTGAGAACTGGTTTTCAGTTTATTTACCTGGTAAAATAAAGTTTAAATAAATAACATAAATGCTCTAATAGTACACGTATGTTAGTGGTTTATTTATTGTTGGTTACTGTAATGTTGCGCTGCTTTATTTGGTTAATCATCCAGTCTGTAAAGAAGGCATTCAAGTAAGAATTGCATTGTAGTACGACTCATTTCGTGGTGCATACAATTTATATTAGGTCAGTGTTCACGGTTCGACTTTTGATATTCAGATCAAGTTCTAGGTCAAACTGCTTTGTTCGACTTTCAAGAAATTTGAATTCTAGTGAATTCCAGAACCGAGGTACCACTGTAGTATTATTATGAATTTATTAATAATAACAGCACTTCTTTGGAAACAAAAGCGACAGAGAAACACCTAAATGCTAACTAAGCTGGAACTGCAAGCTCAGAGAATACAGCCCTCCTGTGGCACCATAAAGCAGCGAACAGGTTAGACCAATTCCAAGGACTCCCGAGTGACTGCAGCCCTAAAAATTTGCAACATAATCCGACTGATCTGGGTTTGGTTCCCGATAGAATGCTTTAATGGGGCCCAAAATCTTTAGCGGTAGTCCTACTTTCACTCCACTCTTACATTAAATCTTTATGAACAGTCTCTGGTTTGCGTGACTTTCTGCCCCAGCGGAATTTACACTTTCTCCTCGCGTTTTGTGAGTTCCCGCCAGTTTCCTCCTGCTGTCCAAGAACATGCATATATGTGAGTGTGCATGTGTGTAGCTTTTGACAGCCTGGCATCCTGTCCACATGCCCAGTGCCTGATGCCCATAACACCTGGGACAGGTGCAGACTTCTACTGGAGAGTGGTTAGATAGTGGTTATAAAAACAAGCCAAAGTCTTGAAAACCATACAAATGTGAATATTAAGCCTAAAGTAGCAGTAAGATTAAAGTGCTTCAAGGCACTATTTAACAAATCTGAATAGTTAAGCCAAGCAATTAAAGCCTTCTCGTTTCTGGGACCACTCCCACATTATTTCAGACGCCAAAAGCATGCAGCCAGCACAGATTCCTATACGTGCCTACAGGAAAACTTCTGAGCTATTAAATGCAAGCGCTGTGCCTTCGTGAAAGACAGATGCGAACAAGCGAGACTAAGCAGAACCCCAGCCCCACCCCAGCCTCCGGGCAGGAGGAGAACAAGCCTGAATCGCATGCCTGCCATGCAGCGAGCACAGAGGATTTCCATATGAAATAGCTGCCACTTAGTCTGACTTCGGGAGAAGTCGTATTTGGGAAACGTGGCGATGGAGCCTTTATCTTCCAGCAGCGTGTTGTATTTGCACCCAGAGATCGGGAATGAAAGGCAGCCATCTGGCAGTGGTGAGGAACCCCATATCACACAATCACGTAAGGCACTGCATCTTTCTGCCAGTATTAATTGTGTGACAGGTGGAACGTGCGGCAGTTGTACCTTTTAGCCCATCCGCAAACCATCATGCCAGATGGGCATTTGAAAAACACTATTATTACATCAAACTATTGGCTGGGAAATTTTTAAAGGCCACTGTTAACATCTCTTCCTGAAAAGTACTTTTAAATAATTTTCCAGGTATTACGAAATACAGGTACTGATATTTCATCAGAATATGTGCCAATGTTTTGTCTACCACTTCAGCGATATATACTAGTTATCTAGTTAGATGTTTGCATTTGTTTACGGCATTACATGTATCGTCTGTTTTGGTTCCACACTGATTATAAATAGCACATGCCACTTAATGCTCAGCAAATTTGATTGTATTTTTGATGTCAAACAAAGAAGGAGGGGCCTAATGGGATGAGTGATAGGTACTGTAACACTGCCAATCAAAATATGACTGCCGCTGCTTACGGTTACATGATGACTCAATTAACATGGACCGTTGTCCTTCCTGAGAAGCTCATCTTTCATGTCGGCCCTCTGCTTGTGTTTTACATTTCCCTTTTTTGTTTTTTGTAAGAACACAATTGCTGAAATCTTTACTACAAATTAATTACTATGGGTTAAGAAGGTAGCAAGATCACAGTGAGGTATAGACAATAATTAGGCTAATGACATGGTTATATGCAAAGATGCTGGAAAAAAACATTTTACTAGTGTGTGTATGTGGAGGTACAGGTATAAAATTATTTTTAAAGTGACAATTGAAACAGGGATGTAATTTGTTAGGTGCCATACCTTGTAAAATGAAGACAGGGTGATTCTATTCTAGAATAATCTGACTTCTTCCTTACGTTAGATTTACCTAGTAAGTACTTCCAACTGGCAAGTAGAAATGGATTTTACAGTTGGGAAAGCTGATCATGATTTACAGGCTATTATGGGTTGAGAAGGATTCCCTTTAGCCTCTGCAGTGAGCCCTCAGCACTGCGAGCCCCACTGCACAATGCTCTGAGAGGAATCAAATTATTAGTCTGGCTCCTTGAATTAGTCTGGCTCCTTCAATCCCTCTTCTATACCTGTTTTATCAACATTATTATTATTTCTCATTGTCAAAGTTACACTTCATTTCAAAAGACTGCAACTTTACATGCAGTGGGGCAGGAGCAGAATGAACTAAATATGACTGGGGTATGACCGAAGGAAAACCAGTTTTAACATTCTGGAAATGCCACTGATAAATTTTATCACAGTGGAGTCAGAAACCTGAAAAAACATTATATATTATGTTACTTCTTCTTCTATTATAATTATTATTATTGTTCTTGTTGCTGTTGTCGTATGCCTTCTAGTAGATGTTGACTCCTGGTCGTATTCCTACAGACTGAGGATCTGTCTTCTGTCTGGGTTTTCAGGCTCTGAAGTTCTTTACTACCCACTACATTTATTATTATATATATTTTTTTTTCTGCAAAGTATTCATGGCAGCTGTTATGCAACTCACATCTAGAATAGTTTGACATTTTACAGAGAAGGAAGGAACTATGGCAGCTAATTACATAACCAGACGCCACTGATAACCACTGATAACTGCTGCTAAATCGGGTCCTATCAGAGGAGGAGGGGAGGGAGGCTGACGGACACCCGAGTCCCGCACGTCATCCGAGGGATGCCTGCCCTGTGATCATGCCAGCCAGTCCCACTGACGACCTTAAAATAGGACCTTTACCCTCATGCTGCACTTAACACTCATCTCTGCCTATCCCTCCATCTGCAGGGGTACCATCCGCACTTATCCAGCTCATGCTTATTCTCATCAGCTCGGCGTGCTGGAGGTGACCTGGAGATACCTCCTGCAAACTAATCCTTAGTTACAGAACCAAAACTCACTGTCGTACTTAAGTGCTGCTTCATGTGTCCCTCCCTAAATCTTGATTCCCAATTATCATGCACCTCTTATACAACAACGACACACAATAATATAGTTACATATATTTCGGGTAAAATAGTAGCTAAGCAGCTATGTCAACCATGTTAGTATTTGTGGATAAAGTAAGTAGTCAGTTGTTGTTTAATCAAGGTAACAGGTTAAAGATCATACTAAGCACTTTGTCGCTCTTCACCATAAATACTAGTGCTGCTGCCTCACAGCCATTTAACCTTTTATATTTTTATTTTTTCCTTAACTAATAGCCTGTGTGATGGTTTCAGGTTTTATGAGGGGAAAAAAGGGAAAACAACTAGAAAAATGAAAGGCCAGTGGCACCATGAATTTGTACATTCCAGGGAGCGACCTGAACCACTTCTTCTGATCAAGACACAGTGCTACACGTTAAACTCCTGCTCACATAATGAACGTGCCTTCAATGATGTTAAAGAGCCAACAGACTTACAGCTGAGGCCTTGGGTGATTAACACTCTATTAATTTCTTCACCTCTGTGGTCCTGACCATCCTCCACGTCGCAAGAGAGACCCTCATCATTCACTGAAGAATATTACCTTGCCACTGCAAGAATGCCTGGAGTAGCCTTGCTAGGGGATGGGGGGGCAGCTGTGACTTTCACTTATGCTCGCCTTCCAGTCTTACCCCGAAGACAAAAAGGTGTGTTCAATATTAAAGCCTTAATAACACTTCCTTTGAAAGTATTCAACTTTAATATATAAAAAATGAAAGGCCAAAATGATTCTGACAATAATTTGTAATTATATCTGGGGATAAATGTAATTAGGCATAATAAGTTTGGCCCAGCTGGGGACCAAACCAGCATCAATAACCTCAGTCTGTTACATCCTGGTTAACAATTCGATTAGCCTCTAACATCCTGGAGGCTAGAGAGAGAGAATTGCTGGGAGCTGCTGTATGCGAGTGGCAACAATGCATGCTGGTGTCTTTTTGTATCCCAGCCTTGACCAAAACAATTCAAATCAAGTTCAAATTATTTGTGTGTCAGAACTTCGACCCCCAACTCAAGTTGCAAAATCTAGTTCAAGGCTGGCAACCCCCTCATTGAAGAACATATTTGAATTCAGCACCTAAGATAATATATTACTTGTTTTGCTAAACTGCTATTTGACTATTTGTAATAGTGTGAAGAACAATGTTAAATAGACCAATGGTTCAGGATTTATTATAAACTTATAACATCATTATCTCTTTATATCCTGCATTAATATTTCTTCTTGCCTTATTTCAAACCTGGACTCTAAAAAATGGAAATAATACCAAAACAAAATTTTTAACTTTAATAAAAAGGACATGCAATACTTTCATTAAATTTTATTGGTAGCTTTTACGGACATTGATATACTGTTATTGGTTAAAAAAAGTTGCCAAATTAAAAAGAATGTTTCAGAATATTGTCTCTAGCTTTTCAGATATCAAACTCTCTGAAGAGCACACAGTATATTACATTTGGAGGATGTCGCATACAATTAACATTTTAATTGGAAAGAGCCTCTTAGGGGCCCTGTTTAAGAAAATGAAATCATTATGAAATCATTCTTTTTAAGAAGAGACAATTGACCCCCTCTATCCCCTCCAAAAATACAAAGACAAAAAAATTAACAGGCAAAAAAGCAACTGGAACATATCAGAGACAGACGAAATAATGAGAAAATAAATGTATAATAAATAAACAGTCTTGAGAAAATAAATGTAAATCAATAAAGCCCCCATTCCCAAATGATGTGCACTGTGTTTGGTGGGTCTTTCACCAGACTTTGCTTTGTTAAAATGAACAAAAGCACTTAGAAAGTCTTGAGCAGGAGTTATTTCACAATGCGGCTGCCCAGAGTCCAAATGTACCATCCACTCATGAACCCAAAAACAAAGGAATTGTTAATTTTGTATAATGAAATTAAAAACCCTGCACATATGAACTGGACCTCATCTCTTCTTATACAAGCAAGAAAATATTAGTTTCATGTTGAATGTGTCTAAGAACACATGCAACTGAGCCATTCATCTTCCGGTGCCTCTTCCGGTATTCCGGTCCCTTTGCTCCTTTTTTGGACTAATTCGTATCCAGTCCTCACAGAATTGTCACATGGGAAGTTATAGGAAGCAATATGGGTGGGAGCCAACTTGCATTTTACTGAGTTCTATATCCTGATATTTTCTGATCCCCTTGATACAAAACATCCCTCAATGCCAAGCATTCACACTAAATGTGTTTCCCAGTCCGGTCCTCAGGGACCCCCAGCCCGTCCACATTTTCGCTCCATCCCAGCTCCCAAAAACATGAACTGTCTGTGGGTCCCTGAGGAATGGATTGGGAAACGCTGCTGTAGGTCCTTTTAGGAACTATGGAGGACTGGGAACTACTATTAATTACACATAGAGTGCCCCACTTTTTTTGCTATTCCATTAGCTTTACTAAATTTCTGTTTCTTATCTAGGCAATTTTTTTTTATTAAAATGATAAAATCACAAAACCAGCTAGCAACTAGATGACAATGGTGTGAGCGATCTTTCAGGACCAATTATCCACTCTGTTGCCGCATGCCTACCGCCGTCAACTGAGATTAATTAACCTTGTGCATACGTAATTTGGTGTCATCCACCCTTCCTCCACTGAAACAAAAAACCAAATCAAGCAAATGCCACAAGTATATCGGTCACCTCCACACCTCATCTGGCCTGTCTGATGTCGTATGACAGGAAAGGCCTTTGTTGTCAGCTTTTTTCTAGAACTAATAAAGCCTGTTTTGAATCCACAGTGTGATTGGCGTTGCAACAACAATTCCTACAATTGCCGCATTGTTCTTGTTGTCACCTATAGTCGGCTGTCACTCAAGACACCGCTCTTACGCATCCCGACATCTTTGATGCTTCCCTGGGTACACGTATAGATGTATCAGTCAATTTTACAGATGAAAACAATAGTTTATTATTTAGTGACGGGAATCTTAGCCTGCTTCATTTCTGCTGGTGATAGCCAAGGGGATATTCTGTGTGTGTGTGTGTGTGTGTGTGTTTTATTTTATGTTAATATTGCAAATTTAGCCCCTCATGATAGTCTTTTCTTCACATCAGGAATCAAGACTCGCACACGGATGAAATAGCAAAGCGCAGAGGCAAAGTGGTTTGGGGTGCATCTGAGTGAAGAAGCTGGGTCATTAAATAAGGTTAAGGTGAGATGCTCGTTTTTGCTTCTGAGGACATTAATGAGTGGAGGTCCAGCTCGCAGAGCCCCACACCAAAAATAGAACATGGTGCAGGAAACAAAAGCCAAACATGGGGAAATTAACCGTATATGCACCTTACAGGGAGCACAAGCCAGACGAACCCCATTAAAAGAAGCCATTGGTTTTTATCTGCTAATTTCTGTGATGGCTTAATTCAGAGTTTTCCTGAAAGCCCATCTCCCTGCTTATTATCCCAAATATTGCATTTATCTCATCGCATTTCATTTCCCCATCCTTTTTTGTCTTGCGCTGGCAGGGCTTTGGAAAGTGAAGTTCATTTTTCTGTGACACGGATGAGCCGTTACTGGAGCACTTCGACTTTCAGTTTGGGCTGCGCATCTGACCTCCCCAAGTTCTCAGCATTACAAACACTATTCCAGCAACGAACCCCATCTTGACCTTCAAATGGGGAATAAATACTTCTGTCGATTCCCATTGAGCTGAATGTGTCAGTGATTGGCAGCAGGCGCTACCCCTACCCACTCACTCACCCCCTGCCATGTAAGACGAAATAAAAGCTACACCCAGTTCTGTTAATCCATCTTGTATCACCACTTAATTCAGAACAAAACACAGAAAGCACAAACAGAATAATCTTACTGGTGCATGGGCAATAGATTTGCTGAACAACACTAAAACAAAGGAAGTGAGAATGAATCTTATAGTGATCCAAGTCAGTACTACTCATATTAGCCGTAATAAAGCAGAGGACTTGTACAATAAGAGAATACAGATATAAATGTGAAATTAATTATGATGTAGTAACTATGGAATAAATGTAATAAATATGGAATTTTGTACAATAACTTTTAACACTAGCCGACATAGGTCATTTAACAAAAACAAGTGCATGTTCTCCAGTTTTTCATGTAGTTTCAGAACATGGCTTCCAATTTACCACAACAGGTCTGGTTTTGTCATAATTTACAAAATATAACATAAATTATAGCAAATGTTAGAGAAAAGAAACACCTAGAGAAACAGCTCATCATGTCTTTGCTGGTGACTTATCACTGTGGAACTGTTTCTGGTATGATTTTCTTTTGTATGAAGCATCAGGATTTTGTCTGTACATACTCCAATAATAATCAGCCATCATATTTACATTCCAACGTCCTTGGTATCTTCACTCCGTTTCACTAATATCTTGGTGAAATTTCTCACCTTGCTCCTCACTATACTCACCCAAATTTCCAGGAAAGTAATCAAGGTGTGAGTCTAGGAAATGCATCTTCACACTCATTCTACATCCAAGATCACATCATATTCTTGACAACGTGAACTTCATAGTCAGACGAGTTCTTGTTTCCGAGAAATCCATAAACAACTTTATGGAATTCTTCCCAGACTTGCCTCTCCACTGTCATCATTTTGGCTGCAAATACACTGTCCTTCAGCAACCCTCTTATCTATGGTCCACCTTCTGGTACTGAGTGACAGTACAGGAAAGCAGACCACAGTTCTGCATACAACTGTCAGTGTTGCAGTGGACCTTCAGCAGCATACCTGCATGTCTACATAACTGCAAGCTGCCAGTAAACCCTGCTGACTAGTTTGTACAAAAAATTAGTCTGACAAGTTACTGGTGATTTTATATGACTGGTATCAGAATGACATTATTAGGTATATAATGCATCGTATATGAAAAAAGTTTACTTTTAGTAACAAACATCAGGAATCTCATTTTTCAGACCTTCCTTTCATTTTTTTGAAGGTGACTTGAAACATGTTGCTGCAGTTAAACCAAAGCAGGCTTTTCTGAAATGACCTCCCGGTGAATAATACCATCACTTTTCCTTTAATTGGCTCTGATATGAAGGGAAGCCGTGAAAAACCACTGATTGACTTTCAACAGGCTGACTACAGCCATCATTGGAGATTGATTTTAATTATTATTACTTTGTACTGTAGAGTTTATTTTCACAGTGCCCATTGAGAACCCCCATCTTCAGGTTTTCAGGCAATAATGATTTTCACAGTAAGACAATTCACAGGTTATTCCTATTTAATTAGGAACGCGCAAATGTTGAAAAAAACAGCAAGCAATAAAAACACAAAAGTCACCTTGTCTGTGGGCAGTGTGTAGCATGGTGGTTAAAATCCATTTTTAAAATAAAAAAAAAAATGTATGTTTCATATGCCTAAATGAAAACTGGACTGAAATTAATGGTGATTTTCCAAAGATGGAAGGCATTGTGATTTAGGAGCATGAGTCAGACAGATAAATTATACGGCAGGAGTAAGAACAGGAAGTGTGTCTCTTTTTAAGTGCAGGGGCAGAGACACAAGCCTGACAATGCAGAGTGGCATCTTCCCAGAGTGAACCGTTTACACTATTTTGAGACTGGAGTCTTTAGGACTCTGTGGTGCGGAACAGGGACTTTGGACACCTCCCTCAGGGCATGTTCATCGTGCTCTTAAATTACAATGCATGTAGAACTGCTAGGGCAAGCAATATGTGTGTGTCTGTGTCTATATGTGTGGTCCACATATACCTTACCCTATGAGGATAAGACATCCCCACAATGTGATGAATACCCATTTTTTGGACCATATGGGACAAAAATTGGGAAACATATGGGAATCAATTTCCGAATTTTCTAAAAATCTTGCCATCAAAAGACTAAAAATGCAAAAACTTGTTTGGTTACTTATCATTAAGGTCGGGGCGAGGTAAGGGTTAACGTTGTCATTGTTAGGGTTAGAATTTTTCACATAGAAATGAATGAGTCCCCACAAAGATTTGATTACAGGTCTGTGTGTGTGGATTACAGGTTACTGGGGGTGGGGTGGGACTTCAGGATGAAGCTGGTAGGGTGACACATGCGATAGAGCTCCCTCAGTCAGCTTTACCAGGATTTGGGAGACGCAGCTGATTTGCATCCATCCTTCTTCTGTGTCTCCCTTAGCCTGAGACCAACATTTGAATGTAGCTTCTCTGTCTTGCTGAGTATGGAGTGGGGGAGACAGGCAAACCTCCAGCATGGCCTCGTGAGCTATTCTCATGTTTAACTGATCCTGAAGGAGTGGGACTAGTCACTGTCCAGTAGCATTCTTTGGGAGCTTTCCAGAAGATGCCACCTCTGGTCTATCAGAACAATGGAGGATCAGGACTTTAACCTTCATGGGACAGCAGGCACTGTGCTGCTGAAGTACAAGAGCGACTGCTGATTCAAGCCCAGTAGAGGCACCTGCTGTTGTACCTTTGATTCACTTCAATATAACTTCATGCTCATAACCTCATCAAATTTACACCTCAATGTAAATGTTTGAATGGGATTCGGTGAAATCCCTCATTAATAAGATGCATTTAAAGGTATCAGATCAAACACATGCAAACAGCACTGGAGTTGGCAGAAACGTACAATATGCACCTTCATTCTTCACTAAAATATTCCTTTTAATGCTTGACTTGTGACAACAGGGAAAAAAGAAGACAATGTTCTTTTTATGCTGATACAGTTTTATAAAGGGGTTTAATAAACACTTGCGAGGTAGTTCAGTGGAATGAAGAGTTCACAGTGATGGCCCTGGTTGTAAAAATGTGTGAATTTTATACTTTTGAAGGAATAACTGATCATTTAAGGTGGTTGACATGTTGAGAATTTACAAGATAAATGAGCACCCTCCTGTGCACCATGGGAAGTACAAAGACCCCTTATATATGAAGCAGCATTTTAGATTAATATGAGCAGATAAAATGTTATCATCACCCGTAGCAGTTCTATTATTAATGATGCACTTCAAGACAAAGTATAGATTTATTAAAAGATTACAAGTCTTATTGACTAGCTTACAATAGTTTGCACTATATGATGTATTGCCTAGAGCAATGAATTGATTCTCTTACAAAGGCCTCAGTCTGGTCTTCAGTATGATGAGACGGCCAGAGATATTAAAATAATTACAATGATTTCTATACTTGTAAAATGTGCAGTAACATGACACAGAATAACTGCTCACTGTCAACACATTCAAAATGTCTGCACCGCTGGCATTTTTAGCTAAACAGTTAAGAGTAACTGGGAAAGGAGTAAGGATGCTCACACATATTTTCATGGATCCTCATTACACTTTCAAATGAAAACCATATTTGATTGTTAGCAAATTAAATGACAGATATATACAAACACCCTATACAGGGCAAAAAAGAAAAATCAAAAATTTAATTTCAGCACCACCCCCCAACAATAAAAAGAAAGACAAAACAAAAAATGCAGCACTAACCCAACCATAAGCCTGCAATAGTCCATGCTCCAGCGAGAATAAAAATTGCGAAGGTATTACAGAATTACTCTTTCCATGCTGCAAACATGATTCTGAAATAAAACTGTCACATTCAATAGTTTCAGCAATTTCAATACATGGACACCCCCTAATGTTTTTCCTAACACTCCTCTTCGTCATACTTAGCATTTAATTTGTTTACCTCCAGAATAAACCTGAATCATTAAACTCCCAATTCTCTCACCAGCAAAAGGGAAAAGGCCATAATCTAGTATAAAGTAAGGATCTCAATTAAAAAAAAAAAAAAAAATTGCAGTATACTCTCTTTGGCATATACTATACGTTTGTTGTGGGGTATTAGAGGAATTGATTATCCATCCAAAAGATTTACATCTAGGTGTTTAAATAAAGGCATACACATTTTCTTTATTTATTTTCCTTACTGACACTTTTCCATAAAGTGGCTTTTTAATCATTACAAATTTCACTAGAGTAACCCAAGTACCTTGTTTAATTGTCCCATATAATTTTTTTTTTCATGGACACAAACTAACAGCCTTCAGCAAATCAGCCTAACAGCACCCATCATTCTCTATGCCCACATCTTTAATCGCTATGCCACCACACCCACTGCAAACCAGTATGATCATTATTCCCCCCACTCCCCATTTGCAGAAGAAATAGTCTCCCACAATTCTAGTTTAACCCAACCCAGTTATGCCGGGGTGGTCCGACTCTTGGGAACAGTTCTGAGGGAAACTGGTGCAGGAAGCACGTCTGGCAAGGTTCCAAAATCCGTCTCCCGATTCAATTAAAAGGTATATGCTCACTACAATGCTACAGCGGAGAGGTTCACTGAGGTCAGCGTGCAGGCAAACATTCCCTGCCGGGAAGGAATGCGGCAGCCGCTCAGCCCCTAACACTCCCACAAGCTCAGCCGGTACTCATAATTACTTAGTGTGTGTGTGTGTGTATATATATATATATATATATATATACACACACACACACACTATTTCTTCTCCATAATTAGTTCTGTTTTCTCATGTTATAAATAAGGCTTCTTTTGCCATGTATGTGGGGGTGGAGGGGAAGACAGATGTGAAATGAATTCCATGTCTGAGGCATGTAATATAGAGCGAAGCCGCCTGACTTTGAGTGCCGACATGCAGCCACTCTAATAGGGTTACACTCACAACCCCTGTTATGCATGTAATGAGTGTTAAAATATGAAAGCAGGATATCAAGGTTTCTACCAAGCAGACAATGTATTCATTATCTGTTACTCAAAGCCATAAAAATCCAGATGTTAGCAGAAGCATTATCTGCCTATCTGCTCTTATTATCGGCAGATTTCTGTAAGAGTTTTATCTAAGGCCAATAGAGTGACATCCTTCTTGCTCTAATGTAACATTAAACGGGGATGACAGGGCATACATAGTGAAGTCCTATACCACCAAAGGCACACTTTATGGGGGGGGTTGCCCAGTTGTTACTACACAATGTGGGTGTGGGGGGCATCTGGAAAATCCAGCCAGGCTTCATGGATTGTTCCTGGAACATCCACACGATCCATAAATAGTCACTTGGGGAAATCAGAAAATAGAAGTTACTCCAGTCAGCATGGATACTTTTCTTTATTCTGGTTATTGTTCTTTTCATAAAATAAAGTATGAAACAGTGTCATACTAATTGGTTAGTTAATGCTCTACTTATCTGCTCAATGTCGGTAACCACTTCATAGTGACCTATGAACATATCCCAGGAGGCAATGTGCACAAAACATGGGACTGGCTAGATAGGCCACTGGTTTATTATGAGGTTCACACACATAAAGAAACACGGAAAGTAAGGAGAATTGGGTGCCAAGAATTAATATGAACCACATCTTCAGGAAATATTTCTTTTAGATAGCAGGAAACCTACAGAAAAGCCATGAGAGAAAAATATGTAAATTCCACATGCTTAGAGCTATCATATCTCATTTATTCCTATAATTTACATTATTTTTTATTCTGTTCTTATCTGCAGTGATAGTGGTGTTGAATTCAAGTAATATACAGCTGGACGTCACCCAGCATTAAGAATGAATCCCAAAAGGTCCTTCAATTACTTTAGACATTACAGACATCAGCCTGGGGATATCCCGTACAGAGCACCCCAGGCCTGGGGATATCCCGTACAGAGCACCCCCGGCCTGGGGATATCCCGTACAGAGCACCCCCGGCCTGGGGATATCCCGTACAGAGCACCCCCAGCCTGGGGATATAGGAAAGCAGAAAGGCCATAAGATGCTGCAGCTCATTAGCATCACTAAATAAGTCGGCTAACGCATTCGGGCGCCAAAGCGGCGTGGGCTCCGTCTGTCTCGAAGGCGCCGCACACCTGAGCCCTACACAAACTCTGTCATTACGCGACGCTCCCTGCACTGCAGTCAGCACATCAACGCTCCCCAATAACCCCCCACCAACTCCAGAGCTGCTCTCCCTCGAGCTCATTGTTCAGCATTAACAATTTAAATTGTTTTAGGATTTTTTTTCTTAATCTTGCTGGTTGCAAATTCCGCTCTCCATGAAGGAGCAGTTAATGAGTTTCCCACTCACGGCTGCTGAGACTTTGGGGGAATAGATCATTATTCATAAATATATAAATAACGGAAGTCAGGGACAAACATGAGGCCTGTGCATCTTCCACCAGCCTGGAGATGGCTGTTAGAGGAAATTGTTCTAATGAGAAGGCACTGATGTAGAAAACCAAACTAAGTTCCCTCCTGTTTTCATTTCCATTAATCGGAGATCGCACTGCAATCAGTCTAAGAACAAATGTGACTACTGTAAAACTAACGTGTTTAATTAATGACTAAATGTGGCGACAGGATGGCCTGAAAGATTGTGTTCCTGATACTAAACTTCGTTTTGATTTTCAAGCGAGGGCTTCAACCCGCCATTTATTTACTGCTCATGCCAGAAACTATATTACTGAGGAGCTGGTCGAAATTGAAAAGAGAGTGTGTTATAAGGAAAAACAATTGCAAAAAAAAAAAACAGTCAACGACTCATTCAGACAAATCTGGAAATGGCTGGCCAACCAGAAGTACAGTGTTGGTGAATATACTCGGGGTGCTTCATATTTTTATCCTACACTTTTTTGGAATAACTTAAACAGATGTGTAAGATCCTACAGAACTTGCCTGTTGACCTAATGAGGTACCCTGAGGTGGTCCTGTTAACACACAAGAGGGACTGGTTACATGGTTCTGTCCATGGTTCTGTCCATGGTTTTGCACAGCCTCGTCCTTATGATGGTGCTGAATGGACAGTGGAGGTTCCTGCCTCACTTTACTGTATTGCTCACTATCTTAACTCATTAAAATATAGAGGCCTGTTTGCTAGCACTGTAGTCTCACACCTCCAGGGTTTGTGGGTTTCATTCTCCCTTTTCGTGTGTGGAATTGGCCTCTTTACCCCCACGTGAGTGTGGCTTCCCTCTGGGTGCATGGATTTCCTCCCATAGTTCAAACAATTACGAGGAGTGCTTTCTCTAAGTAGCTTGTATAATGAGTGTGAGCACTGAGATGGACTGGTATCCCATCTGGGGTGCCCCCCTTCTGGTATTCTGAAAGATAGGCTCCAAGCAGATAAATAACAAATTCATGTTTTAGATACGCTAGTAAGAATTACCAAGTCAGCTAGTAAAAGATTAAATCAATTATCATTGTAATAAGATGGTGATTTCCAGCATTGAAAGTGATTTTGGTTCAAAACTAAAGTTCAGTGAATTTCATTTTTCGCATGTAAAGGAAATCATGCTGTTTTGAATAAGGGACTTTGGCTAAGATTCCTGGGCAACAGGAAACCCTAAAGGAAATAGTCATTGACATTTTGTATAAAAGTCTTTATAAGCACCAAGATGTGAAAAGGCAAAAGAGTGAGTTACCACCAATACTGTATAGCCTCTATTTTTCTTATTTTCGGGGTATCTGTGCTTATCTCCATTGGTGATGCTTTTCAGCTATGGCTGGTGATGGGTGATGAATAGCTGAGGAGGAGAGTGTAAGCCGATCACCACTGAGGATTTATAGCCTTCAACAAAATGAGTCATTGTCCTTCAGGTCAGATTCTTTTATGCCATTTTGAGTTGAGGATTTGGGATTTTGGTATAAAATAGGACAGATTCTATATCTGTTGAAGTAAGGTCCAACACAAAGTGGAAGCGTTGTGAATAGAGCAGTATGACTTGAAAGGGTCTGGTGGACTGGAAAGTAATTCATGGGTTTCCTAGAACATTCCATGGATTGGTTATAGAAATGTCAACTACAGTTCATCCATGAAGCCTTGATTAAAAACCATTTCATGATTTTAAAAGTTGTGCAGGTCTGTTTGGCAGAGCAGGGTATCAAAGCCCATTCCGTCTAAAGGTTATAAATTGTAAGAACGAGGGGTGAAGGTAATGGAGCCACCCTGCCCAGATCAGAGCTTGGGGGATGATGGTACTTATCTGTAGCGAGGACCACGATTTCTAGAGGTTAGAGCAATAAATGTACTCCACTCAAGTCAGAGGAATGAGCTTTAAGCTTTGGAGGTTTTCTCAACCGCTTGGCTCGCCTGCCAGTGGAAGGTGCCAGAAGACTGATAGCTGGACTCATTAATCGACAGTCTGCTGCACTATGCAGAAGGTCACCAACTTCAACAGAAATACAAGAGTAGGGCCAAAAAAGCTTGAGCACGCCTTAGCCCACACAGACACACACAGGTGTACTGACCTTCCTCCCCTAACCACCCATAACTTTTGGACTTTGCTCTGATGTCCTGTCTATAGCAGTGAGTGTGATGTAGGAGGCATGCAGAGCGGAGCCATGTGCGAATAAGGAAGCAAGCTAGCCCCCGCCCCACACGGTATCAGTCTGATTACCATGCTGTTGTCCCAGGTGTGATCAGCACCTTTCAATCAGAGTTCCTGCTTTTTTTTCCTTTTTTTTAACTTTCCTAAGCAATGCCTGTGCAATGACATCCCGAGGGAGATCGCGATCCGGCGCAATGCTCTGGTCGATGTATAAAAGTGAAGATGTTCAAGGAGACACACAGAAATCCTGTACTCTGAATCAGCCCATTTGCATTTCCTATCCCATATATGTATCACCCATGGCCTGTGTGTCTGCATGTTTTTCTCTTGCTCATGCTGGTTTTCCCCTAAATTGTACTATATTCAGATTATCCAGTTTTGGTGTCATGCATCCCCTAATTTGTGCCATAAGTTAAACTCAAGACTGGTTGCAACCCTGTACAAAATAAGCGGTTATGGAAAACAGATTGATGGTCGGTGCATGAATTAAGTATTTGTGCATTACTTTTAATTAATAAATGTTGAATTTGCACATTATGATTTGAGTAAGGTTCATACCCCATACACTCTTAGATTACACAAGGCAACAAAAAAAATATCTGTTTTGTTCCTGGCAAGACAATGTTATTTTCATGTTGCTTGGGTCAAAATCAACTAGTAACATTGAGTCAAAACATTGGTTTTGTCACTTCTGTCCAATATTTCGCATACAGTCATGGCCATAAATTCAGCATCACTGCACCAAAACCTTGTTTGAGTCGCTGCTAATAATTCTGTCGTTCAATGTCATTAAGTTATGGTGCCAAGCTGTTGTAAATATAAATTCTAAACATACACCAAAGTAATTACTGTAACATCAGTGGGATATATCGCTAGATGTCACTGACATGGCTACCTAGCAGAATTCTTTCCCAACCTGTCTGAGGCTAAAGTAAAAGCTCGTATCTTTGTTGGACCACAGATAAAGAAAATCATGGAGTGTCAGCAATTTCCCAGCACCCTCACAGAGGTCCAAAAGGCAGCTTGGAGCAGCTTCATCGCAGTAGTATGGGAATTATGCGGATATGGTAGAGACACTAGAAATGGGGTGTAGGATGTCGCTAAAGGTGCACATCCTGGATGCTCATCTACAAAATTTTAAGGAGAATATGGGAGTGTACTCAGAGGAACAAGGAGAAAGATTCCACCAAGATCTCAAGGAATTCGAGCATCGATACCAAGGACAATACAACGAGAATATGATGGGGGACCACATCTGGGGTCTTGTTCGTGACACTTTCACAGTTTACAATTGTCAGTCTAAAAGGACATGTAATTCTTAAGTTTAATTGGACTATATGGACACAATTCAGAAGATTTGGTCTCTTGTCAGGGCTGTTAATGTTATCTAATGCATGTTCTGAACTATTGATGTCCTTTCCACAAAATCGAAGTTATTTTCTATCATTTGGATATATAAGCTAACAGGAACTAATAATTATTTCGCAGACACAAAAACTGTGTTATATGGTGTTATCCATAAACATCAAGCTATAGCATTGGCATCCCAAGGGTCTCCAAGCTATGGTAACCACTTCTGCTTCGCAGAAGGTCTGCTCTGGATCTCTGCATCCACACGTCGCTGCTGATGATATTCATCATAACTCATCTTTTGTTTAATGAAGTGCATAAGATGCCATTTTGCAGTTTAAACCGAGATCATAGATAATCTTCCTCAAGCAGATTATTAACATTTCGCAGCAGCTCCTGTCTCAGTTAAGCGCATCTCTTCTACACCATTTGCGTCCTCTGTCATCTGAAACCTGCCGGTCTGCTCTGCTGTTTATCAGTAACAGGTCCAACTCAGGTCAGAGCTGCTGTCACAGGCACGTCTAGCCAAGTGTCTATCCAAGCATGCCCGGTCAGTTCCCACTCCAGCTCACCAGAATACTAAAGCACACCTATAGCCCATCAGCTTGATATAAAAGCACCTCTTGGTGAAGTTTTGAATGACAGACCATTCTGAGCATTTGGTTCATGGTTTCCATCTATGACGCCTATCTGCTTTACCAGCGTTCTTACTTTTCATTTGCGATCTGGATTTGATTACTTGCCCTTTGCTCCACATATCGACTCTATGACCTTATGCTTGTGTTTGGATTACAGATTTGGATCAAGGATTGGATTTGTTTGCCTATATTGCCTCCAGTAGGTTTTCATCCCTTTGTCGAATTTGTGGACCACTACTGCGGAAATGAACTTGTTGCTTCTGCACTTGGATCCTCTCTCTGTCCATTTATTACAGCCGCAGCCAACAGAGAATGTGACAAGACAATTCACTGTGTGAAGAAAATGAAAAGGACCTTGAGAAGTATTAAGTATGAAAGAATAAAAAGCCACTGGCCCAGAAGCAATACTTATATTACTGCATTAGTTATGATGTTATATTATTATATTACTTGTACACTTACCTCTCTTACCAGAGAAACTGTGGATGTACTTTAAAGGAAACATTGATTTTGAAACGACCTTAGTTGGCACTAAACAATGCATTACAGCAGTATTCAAGTAATAAACAATAATGCCAATAACAACAGGGCAATTTTGTTACCACAGATTTTAAATAACACAAAACATGAATGTTACCAGAAAGTAGAAATTGTGTTGTATTCTGATTCATTTCATTGCCTGTACCTACTACTGTATGCTGTACTGTTGTGCATTTGATAAATAAACTTCGATATGATTACATTTAACTATGATTACATTATACTTTATTGACATAAAATACATAGGATAAAAGACACATTTTACCAATTACATATTTCACCAAGGAGCTTCAGGTTAAGCATATTAAACACAGTTACTGGGGCACCCCTGCTCCCATCTCCCCCCTCAAGGTTACAGGCCTTTGACATTAATGTTGTCCTGGATGCAATTAAAGTTATAATGACCATGCAAATCCATCAAAAGCAACCTAACAAACCTAAGCATTCTTCGAACAGACCCTGATGTTTAAATATTAATCAGATATAAGTGAGAATTTAATCCAGGATCCTGAATCAAGAACTTTGGACTCTATTATAATTACTTCTTGCCTTCTTTGGACATCTCACTACACAGAAAGATATCCGAGATAAACTGTAACCTGGCACGATGAATATGCCAGAATTTCAGCTTAAATATTTTTGACATTTAAAACCCAAGGAAACAAGCACTGCATGAGCAAGCCAGCAGAGATCCTTTATCTGAGATCCTTTTCAATTATCTGTGTTGACGTTTCCATTGTTTGCCTTAACAGAGGGACAAACACAGCAATGCCCTTTGGGGGTGGCCGTAGTCGTTTGTCAATAGCTGAGTGCCAGCAGAGATTATTATCAGCTTCCAACCATCACAGTTTGTTCACATTCTAATCCTGGATAATGGCTATATATGAAATGCAAAGGGAACATAGCGAACTGAAGATTCCGAAAGCACGAGGCCATGTTCTAAGGGCTTTCCAGGACGATCTGTCTGAAACGAATTGCAGCAGATTGCGACTGATATTAAGCTACACTCAGCCGAGCCGAAATGTAATGAAATCTTGTTTTATGCCTCGGCATTTTCCTCTATGGTATTGAATTAGAGAATCTTTTACGATAATTACGTCTCCGTGTGCCGAGCGCAGCCCTGCGATGCTTCTCAGCGTCGTGTTAGCTGGGAGGCATGACAGTGTCAGTGAGTAATACGGCAGGAAGCAAAGTTCGACAGTTCCGTTGTTTCCCTTTGACACGTGTGCCTGAGGTTTGACATTAAAACGGCGGCAAGACAGAATCATAATAAGGTGTCAGAGAGTATCATGTAATGAATTAGTTTGATATAATACAGAACAGTAGATGAAACAGCAAGGGAATTTATAGTTGTAGTTGTATGACAATCTCCATGACATTGACTCTTATGGAAAAAAATGTTTCTTGTCTTAAATATCGTTCCTCATTATATTTCCAGTATGAAAGCCTTCTAATTATAATTAATGATGACTTGTACTACACTTGATAACAGACTCACACGGTTCACCTTTGTTTAGACATCATTAATGACTATGATAATTGACTGTGCCATGTGCTAAATAATCATTATACCACGCAATGAAAAATGGATTATGGTGTCCATCTTCCAACCACTTGGTACAGGGTCACAAAGAGCCTGGAGCCTGTTCCAGTCACAGGAGCACTGGGCAGGATGTCAGTCCATCACCACAACAATGCTGGCCACTGCATCACCATACCAACCAGGGTTATGATGAATTTTCTAACAATATTGTCAGCCAATTGTAGGTAGGGCAATAGTGAGAGGCTTTGGCAGCTCCAAGGCAACTGATCTGCATCCCTTTGCCAACAAAGACCTTAGTGACGAAACCCAGCTGGCCTGGACAAAAAGTTTACTGTCTCATGAGAAAAAAAGCAATCCAAATGAAAATCCACAAAAGGTGCAATCTCATAATTTCATGAAATTAGCTGTCTACTGAACCAACAAATAAGAGCAAATGCGCTCAGCAGTAATTTGCCGCCAATTCAGATCATTCCCTGAAAGAAAGAAAGAAAAAAAAGAAAGAAAGAAAAAAGAAAGAAAAAGAAAAAATAAAGAAAACAGAATGGCTATGATTGCAAACCACTTGCATGATTCTGGAATGCTACTCATCATCATCCGCAAGTGCTAATTAAACGTGGACTAGCAATATACAAACAACAATTATCAGATAATGTAGTCATTCATAGTTGTGAATAATGAAATATGAATAATTGCTTGATTGTTGGTATAAAAGGATAAAATCATCATATTAAAAATGAGAATAATCTAAATATGAAAAGGTCAAAGTTTTTCTAAGGTGGAAGACTACACTGAAGAAATTGTGGAATAATCAGCCTTGCTGAAGGCAGCTAACCCCAAACATAGCCCAAACCCCAAACATAGCCCAAGATTGCCTAGGGAGGCTCCTGAGGTCACTACAAAGAAGACTTGTATATCTGTTTGCTCTCTGAAGTTTTTGCCATCACACATGAGGGTGCAGGGGTGGACTCTTGCAGATCTGTTGCACGTAAATCAGGCAAATTCCCTTCCCGATCAGAAGAAACCTCTGTTGGCTGAAGATGAGAATGTAGCAGAGTAAAGCAGTCATAGCGAAGAAATAGCAGCGTGAATGACATTCTTGGGACGGCTGTATAAGCTTCGGTGTTCTGGCAGACACGACCGAGCTTTTGACTGTGCCCCTCAGACTGTCATTTGTCTCTGTAGGAGTGTGAGCAGCCAGTGGTGATGCACCAAACCTCAGGCAGTTGGACACTTCAGAGAAACTCAGAAACCCATCCGCTGATGGTAGAAGGAGAAGTAAAAGCGTGTTGTGCACTGCCAGTGGAGTCTGATTAACTCGCTTGTGGGTTAAGACTGTTTACATGTTGTGCACTGCCAGTGAAATCTGATTAACTCCCATGTGGGTTAGGACTGTTTACGTGTTGTGCACTGCCAGTGGAGTCTGATTAACTCCCTTCTAGGCTTTGTCTTGCCAGGGAAGGAACGTTTTCTTCTCTTTTACTTTTGTGCTCGACATTGTTAACATCTCCGGCATCATGGAAAATACCACTTTAAAGCCTTCTCCTCATAAAAGAATGGGTCTTTGTGTGAACTGTAGGACTGTTGGCTTTAAAGGTTGACCAGCATGAGATGGTCTTATTTTATACACGCATACTACTGAGTCACAATACCACATACACCAAGAGTACATTGCATTGATTTACGAACAATCATACGGGACATCACAGCCAAATTTGCGCAGAGAAAAAGAACATGTTGTGAAATTTATGGCGTTTCAGTTCTAATTTCTTCTATCCATCCATCCATCCATCCATCCATTTTCTCCCGCTTATCTGTGGTCGGGTCGCGGGGGCAGCAGTCTCAGCAGGGAAACCCAGACTTCCCTCTCCGTGAGCAACTCCAGAGTGGAAGAGGGTCCAACCTCCTCTGAGGAGACTGGTTCCAGAACCCAAGCCGTGCGTCGAGGTGAGCCCGACTATGTCTAGCCAGAACTTCACAACCTCGCACACTACCTCAGGCTCATTCCCCATCAGACAGGTGACATTCCATGTCCTAAGAGCTGGCTTCTGCAGCTGAGGATCGGACCGCCATGGGTGGTGAGCCCATTAGAGGGGGGACCCACGTGCCTTGTTCGGGCTGTGCCCGACCTGGCCCCATGGGTATAGGCCTGGCCACCAGGCGCTTGCCATCGAGCCCCACCTCCAGGCCTGGCTCCGGGGGGGGGGGCCTGGTGACCCACATCCGGGCAAAGGAAAACGTGGTTCCATAATGGCTCTCTTCATATGGGGTCTAACTTCTAATTAGTAAAAAAGTGAACCAAAATGAAAAACCATGTCTTGCTTTGACTTAGTTTTACAGAGGTGAGACTTGCTTGCTCGGAGCATTTGCTCATGAGAAATAACCATCCTCGAAAAATCACCAAAGACCCAGATGTATCTAAAACATATGTTACTGCAGTGCAAGTACCTCAAGACATCCTGAAATGAGATTATAGCACTATAATCTCATTTGCTCATGACCTTTGTTCATCCTATATCTGAATGTCTTTAATTCTGTCATGCCTTTCTGATTATTTCTCCATAGCTCCTTTTCCTTTTCAGTTAAAATAGGCACTCTAAGTCAGATAAAATTGGAATACAAAGTTTAAGAGTATAGCTTTTTAGCAGTAGCCTGTGTATGCAATCCGATAGTGAGACTGAGGGTGTACAGGTGTGGGGTAGGAGGTGTTTGCGGAGGCTCAGCTGTGGGTGAGAACATATAAGTATGTGAACATATGTGAGCCTCTGTTCACTTTCTGTCCCTATGTTCTTCTTTGTTGTGGCTGAAGCAGCTGTCCTTAGTTTGTATTGTAAAAGTCTCCAATAAAGTCCCAATTCCACCCTTTCATCCTAAGATCACATGGATCTGATCTCTGTCTTGACAACAAAGCCTTATGCAAGTATTTTGGATAAACTTTGTAGTTTTGTGGGACAATACTTGACCTCATGCCCTGATGTTACCAGTTACATCACACATTCTTGTTCCTGGGTAGAGATTAGGAAGAGTCTTTGTGGTATCTAGCAGGGTTGGGGCCATTTTGCAATGCATTCATCAATTCCAGTATTAATAAGGAAATGGAACTGGAGTTGTGATTTAAATCTCCCTGAAATTCGAATTCAATTCCAATTCTGTTCCCCATAGTATGTTTTTTTTTTATCCCAACTACAGTTCGATTTCTTGATTTTGACTATAATTGATTGATTGATTACTAATTGATTCATTAGAAGGAATGCATTGATTACCAATGCATTACGGAATGGCCCCAACCTCAGTATCCACTCCGCCATCTCACAAAAAGCAAAACAAAAATGAAATAAAATAAAAATAAAAAAAACAGCTAGAATAAAACCCAGCAAAATACAATAAATAGTGAATATAACTTGCATAACATGCATTTCAGGTGTTCTTCAATTTACGGAGATGGTCTCTAATACCCACTCTACAGATATTACATAAATTTGTTCCACTGCATTTATTAAAGCCTGGAAAGAGGAGGAAACATCTAGGTGAAATCTGTTGGTGTCTGTTGATGCAAGTTTTCATTATTAATCAAGCTGACTAGAATTCTTCCTCCACCAAAGACAAGTTGCGCGGCACCCCACCACTGATCCGGGCACGCTAGCAAGGTCTGGTCCCCCTCCCCCGACCCCCAAAAATCAAACATGGCCAATTCCCAGAGGTGCTTCATTCTTACCATCCTTTGACTGTGAAGAAATACACTTCGCACTGGCGCCCAGGTGCAGACGTTTTTTTCCTGCAAGCAGGAGAAAATTGATCCGGCGCAGCAGCACAAATGAGCCAGCTACGCTAATTAAGCTGAGGGTAAGAGTAACGGGAAGAAGACACAGGCTCCAGGACCTCGGCAAATCCTGGGATCGATGGTAGATCAGATAACAATCTGCCTCCTAAATTAAACACTCGCACGTACTGCTTGGTATATATGCTCAGCACTTGTAAATGTGTTTCCGAAAAGTTCATCTAATGTACATTAGCTTTAAGAGCGCTAGGTGACGACCCGCATACAGGACACCTTTTTATCTATCCAGTAGTCTGCCACATCTGCAACTACATTAAGAAATCTTTCTGAATCCCTTCTAAAACCAAGGGAGTTACTTATCTTCTGTATCCTTATCTTTTCTCATCACAGTTTCTCAAGCTAGCAGGTGAACGTTTTTTTTTTTTACTGCACACACGGTAAAACCTACTTTAAGCTTCAGCTCAAGATGCTGAAATATAGTGTCTTATTTCTTACCAGCTTAGGCATCAGCCTACACGGATAAAGATATCTTTCAGCTCCAATATAAGGCCAGATAGTTCTGAAGTTAAAGTCTACTGAATGTGAATTCTACTGTCCTCGGGGTATTTGCATATTAAAGTCGTTTGGGGTATTGTAATCATAAATGTGAGATCTTTTGACCTTTAAAAACACATCTATTTTGCTACAGGGGTGAGACGACAGGCTGCTTTTAAAATTTTGCATTATCTCCCGTTCCACAGACAAGCGCAAAGAGGTAATGGAAAAATTCTCCTCCACTTTTGAGGTATTTCCTACGATCTTTTCTTTCCTTCTTGCCGCACACTTGCCCCTAGCTTTGCAGTCTGCATATATCTTGACGGTTGCTGTGAGATGCCTTACATCAGTAAAGCTCATATCTCCGCAGGTTATTCTTCTGATTCTCATTATTTATTCATACAGGAATCATTCTTATCAAGGCTAACATGGGAAGGTACAACAGAGTGTGTAAAAATAGATCACATGCGAGGGCATTGATACCGTGCGTCTCGCGAAATATTTGTGATATTTTAAAGAGAAAAAAACCCTGGTGTTATTTGCACCATTCTCCGACTCCACGACACCCCCGCATCTCAGAAAAATCACACGTCTTAACAAGACAATCAGCATGACAGCGTAGCAGGTGATGTTTCCGGCTGAACCTCCAGCCTTGGACTTTTGGTTCTCCTTTTCATCTATGTTTACTTCTCTGCGTGCGGATTTTCATGTAAGTGATTATTGCAAAGCAGATGTGTGTCAGGTGGTCTGTCGTACTCTAGAGATGGATATCATCTAGAGCAGGGATTCTCAACTCTTCCTACTACAAGGCCTGACGGCCCACCATGGCGTGGTCATTTTTTTTCAACCAGTGGGGATGTCCCTTTTAATTTTTCCGACTGAGGGTGTCCCACGGTAAATATAAATTTCTTTGATGGGGTTGGTGCCCTTGGCCAGCGATCAGATCCCTTCCACAACGCAAATGTCATTTACCTAATATAGATCTGCACCTATGATCCACAGACCAGTGGTAGAGTATGCCTACGGTGCATTTCCACTGGAATACAGGAACTGACCCGGACCCAAGCCACACCGCAAAGAGACACAAGTTACAAGTTCCCGCTCGCTTCGGTTTTCCACAGCAGGAGGGTCAGCTTTGGTAACGCAAGTGAGCAGAGACGTAGGCATAGTAATGGCTGGGGTATGGCACCATTCTGGGTGACAGTGGAAAGGCAGCACTACAGATTGCAGATTACATAGGTCCGTCGTTCAGTGGCTACTACTGTAGCCTCAGCTCGGGGGTTAGACTCCACCCCCCTGCTCAGTGTGTGCATGGGTGTACAGTCTTCCCATTCTCCCAGTGTCCTCTCCAGGCTCTCATGGGTTTGCACCTAGCGTTTTGACTTCCACCATGCTCCATTTCCACCATGCGATTAGGTGGAAGCTGCTGCTACCTTGCTCACTGTGCACAAGCGTGAACGCTGTGATGGGTTCACATTATATCCAGGGTGACCACTGCCACGTGCTAACTGGGTTAGGGTCCATGAACACTGCGAACCAGATCTGGAGAAACAATACAGATGATGGATAGAATATAACACTTTAACAATCTAATAGTTGAATTTAGTTAATTTCATTTTAAGAGTCCAGTAATATTAACTAAATTCAGCTTATTTCTGCAACTCGCCACTACTGATGTCTTAACAGCTATAAAATTCAATTGCTTGGAAATGGAAAAATTGATCAAATTAAGTTTCTCCTATAGTCTAGTAATTTGAATACTTTTTAACTTTCATAACATTATCTTTTTAAAATAGATTCCCAAGTAATGTGCCTGAAAATTGAAGTTTCTGCAGTTTTAAGCCACTGGCGTAGTAAACGAACATACAAAATAAGACACATTAAATGGCATTAAGCAAAACAGCAGGGAATGACTTTGTGAGGGTTGGGAAAGATTTTATTTTGTCTCATGTTGGATATTTAAAAAAAAAAAATCAATTAAATTAATAAGGTACACACCCTGGAGTTTTCATTTCAATAATTGAGCCATTAAATGACTCTATCTAATTATTTTATGAATTATATTCAATCTACTTTATATGACAAATCCAGAATGAAAGAGACTTGGAAAAATTTAATTTGTTTCCTGGAGATATCTTTTAATACGAAAGATAATTACTGTGTTAAATAGTTAATTTGGTGTTAATTGATTCACAAAGCTATTTGGGACATACCCTTCATTATCGGATGGAGTCACATCAATTAAATGAATCTGTAGTGAGACTTTCATTGCAGGGGTATCTTGAATATGTGTTTGTATTTTGACAGACTTATAAATCTTTTTTGGTTTGAATAATTGTAGTATGTGTATGGATGGACATTTGTCAAAGATGAGTGACTTGGTTTAAGAAGTTATGAATATTTTATTTTTAACATTGTTATAGTTTTATACATATATTTGTCATTATGGAAATTCCATCCATCCATCCATCCATCTGCCCATCCATCCATCCTCTAACCCTTTCCCTTTGTCCAGGCAGAAGAGGGCACGAAGCAGACAAACACTGCAGCTACTCCTATAACTTACAAAACATGGTCTGTGTCATCACAGAAATTTTGCAGGACTTTTTAACCTATGTGTATTTTAAGAAAACTGACTATTTAAATATGTACGCTATATGTGAACACTGAAAACAGTATATACTTTTCACCTGACATAATCATCAGTATAGCGGAAACTGCGACTTATCAGACAACTGTAATATTTCTTTACTTTGCAATCAGACAGTACACGAAATTGTCTGACAGACCCTTGATTTTTCTGTGAAATTACAATAGATTTACAAGCCTTTTAAATGAAAAATATGGCATATTTTTACCATTTGAGCTCTTTGTCTCGCAATCATTCCTTCTAATGAATCACAGCTTGGGATAAAAATCCTCACAGCTGGTTTAATGATATAATTTAATAGCATTTGCAGATACCTGCTAATAAAAAGACAGGGGTTAGGCTGTGAGTTCTTGGTACGCTTGATTAAGATGCTCAGTTCTGGACAATTTATTTATTTGTTTTACTTTAATAAGTGAGACCATCAAAATCTACTTCAATAGCTTATCTTTTGCTTTGTGCTGTTTTGTTTCTAAGGAAGAATATCTCTTCAAAAAACAATTGGTTTTCCTTTACCGATCATTTTTACAGATTCATATTTCACTTCGTCTAAGGTTGAGATAAGACATTACAACAATAACAAAAAGGCTTTGTGAAAATGTTAAACTCTCGCCATTAGGAGTTCCTCTTCAGATGATTTAAAGGGACCTTTTCTGCTTTTTTAGATGACATCTAGTGCGAGCATCACAGCACAAAACACTGTAGGTCCTCAGCAGGACCACGTTAGATATTCGGCTGACCGCAAACTACTGCGCACCAAGAGGTGTTTGCAGTTTTGCTTTTATGAGGGGGCTCTCAGTTGCTCACTTACAAGCATTTACATTCAGATGTCAATTGCATGCATTCGCCGGTTAAAGCTGGCTATGTCACTGGAGCAATTCAAGCAGTTCCCATCCTTGGACTTGAATCAGAAATTATTCATGTACTTACTGGGCTGCCACTAGACACTAGACCCCATGAAAGCATATTATATTGGGCACCCAACCCAGACCAATCCAATTATGTTCCAGATTCTTTCAGGCCCCTGTCCCCCTTACAGCATCCACATGGTGGGTTTGGTAGAAGAATGCTATGTGACGGTTTTATTGGAGGAAGTCCAGATAGTCCATAGTGTTGGACCCTAGCCATTGTCATTGTCTGTTTGCTTTTGAAAAACTCAGACGTAACCTTTTAAAAAAACATGGATATAATTCTGGCTTTAATTAATAAAGTTTTGTTGGTTTGCCTTACATTTTTGCAGACAATTCTATTGTGATTGTCCATGACTCCATTGGTATTGATGCTTCAAAAATGACCTGGGTCCAGGGGCACTGGTGCCCCCCCCCCTTCTGCGGTCCATATTTATTTGTTGGGAGCTCATCTGTGCACCTGCACCCAAAACCACACTTCCTGTTCTTACTCTTGCTGTATCATTTATCTGCCTGAATCACATTCTGATCCTTTGGAATTCCTTCCATCTTTGAAAAATTGTTTACTTTCAGTGTATTACTTCAGACATTTGAAAGGTGCATCAGTCTTTTAAGCATTAAGAGTGAGGAATAACAAAACAGGCGGAACAAGATAAAATATTCAACTCCCAGTATGCTACAGGAGCTGGTGCGGCTGTAAAAACGCAATAAAGGCATTTAAAAAATTTTATTACCACAAGACACGCTGATGTCATACATTAAACAAATTACACACATCCACAGTAGAAATATTGAACGGTCCTAGCAGTCGTGAGTAGTTTTATGGCCAAAACTTGTGGCGTTTTACAACTTGTCTTCACTTAGCCAAGGACAACATGTCGTGCGCTAGGGATGAGAGTTTTTAAGAGCTTAAGACCTCATCTCTGCTAATGAATAAAGCAGCAAAAAAGAGAAACTATCTGCGAGTGAGCAAATTATTAATGACGAGAGGAGCCAAAGGCTCCACTGAGGGAGAGAAAAGGAAAATAAGCAGATACACTCCTAAGTGCCTATCCCTCCTTATACACCGAGGAATAACCACAGGCGTGACTAATGGGCGCTTCTCATGGGAAAGATGTAAATTAATGATCTCAGCTTCCGTAAAAAGTCTGCCTGAAGATCTGGTATTATTCTGACAATAGCAAGAGGCTTCATCTCAATTTAAATGAACGAATGAATAAATGAATGGATTAAAAACTACAAAGAGTGTCACCATACTGATTTTTGTTTAATGGTACAGTAGGTATACTCATGATTAAGTTCAGCTTTGAAAACTCAGATGGGTAAATTAATTTAGGCTGTGCGTATTTAAAATGAAGGGCCTGGGTATAGACTGCGCATATTCATTACAGCAAGGTTATCACGATTAGAGGTATAATATGAAGACTTTTATGTGTGATCGGGTATTATGTAAATGTGATAGTTATTTATTAAATTGATGTATAATAATAAAACAGGATCTTACTGTGATACTTGTGGCAATAATAATAGATGCATAAAATCCCTTTGTCACTCACATATCATCCAAGTAAAGCAATTACTTCTAATGAAGTTCAGGCAGGCTATATCAGCTTATGAGCTCAACTGATTGCTAAAATGCAACGTACAAAAACGGATTGAAATGTTGTAGATGAAATAAGTGCAGTATTGTTAAAACTGGCTTCCTGGTGGCAGTCAGTGAGACAACAGGCCCGGTACATACTCAGAGTAAGGTCTTCCCCACGGATCTGTTCTCATTGCACATATCACATTGCACCATCTCCCTAGTCTCACATGAGCACATGTAGACTTACATGGCAAAGTGAGACCATCAATCAGTCAGTTAAAGGGATCATGAGATTTGCAGGAATCCTTGTCTTTTTCTGCATATATTTAAAATAAGTCAAAAAGAACTAATTTAGTAATTTATCTTTAGCCATCTGGCATTGCATTCTGGGGGTTTCCTCCCATGCCCCCTATGCTCTTTGGGATAGACTCCAGGAACACCATGACCCTATATTGCATAAGCTGTCAAGTAGATCGATGGAATTTTAGCCATCACATCTCATTGGATAAGAGCAAGTATAAAAAAAAATGATGGATGGATGGATGGATGCAAAAGTACTAGCAGATTACAGGCAGTGCCAATCAGATGTTGGAATTAACACATGCTTAGCAGATGTTCAGCAAATTAAGCACAAGTTCCTCCTTCACAGGGCACCATGGTGTGACACAGCTGAGCAGTGTACCTTCCACACGAGCAAAGTGACGGTAGAATAAATTATTAGTGTACAAGGCCACATGAAAACCTGCCTCCTAAAACTAGTGTCTGGTGTTATTACTGTGGTTCAAGGCCTTTTCTTCATCTTGTTATACATACTGTGGAGTTTGCTCTGACTTCCACAGTTTTATAAAAATGACCATCTTGCCGTGAATTTGATCGTGCAGAAGGCCAGCTGCTGATTCTTGCTGATTCTTGAGTTTTTTTACTTACCTGACGCTTGTACCTCTATTCATATTTTATAAGCCTCTGGCAATACCCTTCTCCATTATTCATCAGAAAGTTAAGGCACTTTGATTCTGTTTTTTTTTCCCTGTGCATTTTGAACGGTCATAAAATGAAGATGATTGACTGTCCTTATCGCTAAAACACCCACATTGACCAATTTTTTGGGAATATAACATTTGAAATAACTCCTGGCAAACAAACATTTATGTCTGAAACAGGTGTAGCAGTAGCACGGACACAAGCACACTATCTTTAGCTACAAAGCTTTTGAAAGGTTAATGACAGTCCCCATTCTTAACAATAGGAGATCTTTCTCTTTCACGTTGCTGGTGGTGAGGTGGTGAGGTGGTGAGGGGGGTGGATTCAGTGCTTTTTGCATTAAAGGTTTCATATCAGTAATGGAGATTAAAGGGACTTTCAGTGCACAGTATCTGGACACTGGTTATATCTGTCACCAGAACCCCTCTGAGGCTTTTGAATGGTACCTCTGCTTAATTGCTTTGTGTTTAGATGCAGTTCCCAAGTGTCACTCAGGGACTCTCAGTCAAGGCACGATCACTCTCTGTCCAAATATATACATTTAGTGAAGACTTGAAACATAAGCCCAGTTTAAATTATGAATTTCCTACACTTACTTTAATTGCCTTACTTAGTCATTTCTATCAGTGTTTCTTTAATCTTCTACTCTTTTGTAGTTCTCTTATCGCAACATTATGTAATATACATACTGAAGAATTGTGTTATAATCAATGTGTTCCACCTTCCAGAATTTCATATTTTAATAGTGTTCATATTTAATAACAATCCTGTTGTATTTTTCTTGTTACACTTTTAAAATTCAGCTATGGAACTGAAATAGATGACTGATCTTGTTCAATTTTGGATCTAATTGCGGGAAGTCTACAGTACAATACTGTCTTACACAACACAACAGCACTTATTTGATATCATCTGCTATTCAAGAGTTGTGTAATCGCTTGAGATAATCTACAGTCTGCCAATCATACAATGTTGTCAGTTTCTCAACTAGGAAACTGGGACAGCAATAAGATCATCACAAATAACACAACATTAGAACAAAAATAAACAATACTGACACTGCATGTGAGAAACACTAGATTGTTGTACCAAAAAATACTGATATACCCGTCCACCGTTTAATATAATAAGACAATGCAGAAGAATACTATATTGTTGGGCAGAAGAGGGCACAGTTGATAAAGTATTCTGTCATCAGATTTTACACATTTTAATGTCATTGTGGTATCACTGTAGTTTGGAATTTTAAAAAGGGAATTCCACTGAATAATGATAGTTCCTTAGACATCCGCAGAAAAGCCCCAAGCATCCAAAAAATGGTGTTAAGTGCAGCAGAAATTTCACCTTTTGGCATATTTGTGTCGAATGCGCTCCATTCAGGATTTTTTATCATCAATTCCAGTGGCAGCCCCTGCATGCCCGCCTGTTTATTTGTTGATGTGATTAACTCTTTGTTAAAACTTGCTTCCTACAGGTTAGCAAATAAATCCTCAGGATACAGGGATTTAGCAGATGAAAAAGTCATGAAAGTGGGAGAGCAAACCTAAAGCGTCCATTTTGGCTGTGACAAAAAAACCAACGGACATAGAAAACGCAAGCGATGAAACACAAGGGCTGAATGCAGTCTCTCTCACAAGCGATGAAACACAAGGGCTGAATGCAGTCTCTCTCACAAGCGATGAAACACAAGGGCTGAATGCAGTCTCTCTC
>JABFEA020000130.1:634580-680736 GCA_019775915.2 Cyphomyrus plagiostoma | reverse complement strand
GATTTCCTGTGCTTTCTGGGACTGGCTCCAGTTGCCCTGGGACCCTGCAGTGAATCAGCAGTTCAGGAAATGTAATGTCTTACAAACTGTTGTAAGTTATTATTATGAATGTACAGACATTCCTTGGGATAAGAAGGTCCAGCTTACGAACAAGTCGTACTTATGAATGGACAGCCGTAAAGCCTATTATATTATAATTGTGGGTTAAATACAAGAGTTCGTAATAATGAACGCATGCACTATTTTGTGATGCTCATAAAAGCGGAGTGAGGCTTCGGCGGTTCATCGGCTCGAGGAGCAATACTACGACAGGGTAGTTTTATTATTACGGTATAATGATTATTACGACATGCTATATTGTTATTTTTCTGACTTAGAAATTTGAGTAGAAGACAAAGTTAGGGAACAGATCTCATATATTAAATATGAAATGTTCCTGACATTGTCTTATTTTTCTATTTAACTCATCCATTTTTTTTTTTTGAGGGGGGGTGGGGGTTGTGCAGAGAAAGTGTTCTCCGTGCCATATTTCTCCTGGTATCCTATAGTATGTCTCCTGGCATGTCCTAAAACAAGGAATTTTAATTTTGCACATTTGTATCGTTCAGCTTGGTTGTTCTGCATCACCCTGATAACCTGGCGTTCCCCACCAACGAGCCAGGGCACGAAACATTAGAGGTCAAAATAAAAACATGCCAGATGGGGTGGGGCAAGACTATCATAGCAGTTTCCGGGCTGATGCTCCGTTGGCACGGTGTTCAGGATTAATAAATGCACTAATAGTATATTTCATTTGGTTATACGGCCGAATAATTAATTTTAACTGCGTCGCTCAAGGGCAAAACTAAACAGCCTTTTCCGGGGAGGAGGAACAGAAGTTCTTCTTTTGCTGCCTTCCAAGTCTGTCAGGATCTGGACTGTAGCGTGCGGTGTCACATCCTGACAGGGGACTCAGAGGGGCACAGAGACCCTGGCAGATTCAGGGGTCCCAGCTCTCTATAGGGGCCACACAATGTACCCCCCCCCCCCCAGCTGCGGCCCAAGGTGACATTTTGTCAGGCAGCTCAGAATCTCTAGCCACTCCCCTGCATCCTGACATGGCCGATGTCGATGTAAAAGCGTGGCAGCTGCCATTGACCTCTTTCGTACACAAGCTCGTTAGTGAAATGAGCCCAGACCTAATGATTCGCCCCCCAATAGAGCACTGAT
The DNA here is from genome assembly GCA_019775915.2 of Cyphomyrus plagiostoma. Lineage (NCBI taxonomy): Eukaryota > Metazoa > Chordata > Actinopteri > Osteoglossiformes > Mormyridae > Cyphomyrus > Cyphomyrus plagiostoma. The sequence continues at coordinate 679,527 of JABFEA020000130.1, read as the reverse complement.
GCCCCCGCCTCTGACAGGAGACAAGGGCCACATTGCATCAGTGGCCACGGGACACCACGTCCATGCGCTGCCCACATCGAAGCCATCTGTGGCTGATATGGTGAGGTCCCATTAAACGATAGTCCCCTCCCCCGCACACTGTGACTCAGTGGCCCTAATTAATTCCGTGGGATCAGCAGTCATTTATTTTCTAGAAACTCTAGCCCCACCCGAACCCCTGAGTCGATGGGCCGGACGTGAAGTGAGTAAACACCACCAACCAGGAAGCAGACATGAGTCGTGCTGCGGGTGTCGGAGGCCTGTTTTCAAACACTCACCTAAGCACAGAGGTGATGGGAAGAACCAGTGTGGCTCACAGAACAGGGGTCCAGGCAAAGGGGGCGAGTGCAGAATCACCAATGCTAAACAGCCATATTGAGTCCATTTCCGCGCACCGCAAAACCACTATGCTCCAAAGCTGCCTGTGCTCGTGACGATTCAGCAGCCATTTTAGGGCGATTTAGTTTGGCAGAATACATCAACCCAAGGGAGCGGCCAAAAATGATGGATGGTGACCCAGGACAACCTGTGGAAATGAGAAAAAAAAATGGCAAAAATAAAATCTTTGAGTATTAGATTTCAAGCTTTATTTCGGAAGTTGGTGGGTCCCCTTTGACGTGTTTCTGGAACATTCTGAAGCAACGATTTAATAGGTACTAAAAAAATCTATCAATCCATCTTCTCTAATCACTTTTTGAATACTGAGCCTGGAGTTGGGAAGCACGGGAACAAATGGGTGTGGGATGTCTGGGCAAATGATTAAATACAGCTCTAGAAACATTAAGAGACCACTCTATATTTTAAAAAACAGCATTTTAAAATCCTGGTTTAATCCTGGTTCTGCTGGCAGGAGGCTACACTGAGCAGTAGGTTGCTTCCAGGCTTCCAGAATAAAGTGAAGCAGGAGACACTGAGAACGACCAGAAACTATCCATGTAAATGGCGGAAGTGACTTTCTAATGCCAGAGAGAATTGTTAAGTTATACAATAGTGCTTCATGAACTGGAAGATGACATCAAGTGACCTTCAAAAAGAATGGGAAACATTAAGTAGTGTGAAGTGCACAGGTAGGACAAGTTCATAACAGGCTCCAAAAAGCAGGACTAAAGTCCCATAAAGCAAGGAAGAAGCCCTTCATCAGTGAGAAGCAGGGAAGAGCCAGACTGGAGAGAAAAAGAATGTATATTATTCACAGACACTCACCCCTAAATTGAGAAGTGAGTGAAACTGATTTTTTTTTCTGTGGTCTCTTTTTCCAGAGCTGTGTAATTATCTCATTCTTTAATACTAGGTTGAGAAGACTTATGTATTGCAAGTAAAAAAAACTTTGGCATAAGTCTAAAGATAAGTAAGTTGATCATTTCTGACATGTTTAATTGCAACACTTACATGTGTTCTATACAGAAGATTATTTATTGCTTTGTAAAGTCACACTCAGATGTCAGTTATCGAAGAGCATGACAATATCGAAGTGGAGCAACACCTATTGGCCCATGGCTGCGTTACAAAGCATTAGAGATTATTTAATTTTGTGGACTTTAACCATGACGAGCTTGATGGGTCGAATGGCCTCCTCTCGTTTGTATAGTTCTTATGACCGATGGATACGTCTGTTTTTTTGCACAAGAGTTCATAAACCTCAAGTAAAACTGATTCATTAATTACATATATTTTTTTAAAACGTGTGAAGATCTAGAATTTCTGGACTTAAACTGTGCAAATAATTGAACTCACAGGTGGATTGAGGGATGTTTCCTTGTTTATTGTTTTTTCTCACTTACAGCCACTATTCCGTAATAGACAGACACCGCACCATTTCCACCATTATAGAATTCCATTTCACAGTGACTTCAAGCGAGTCTGTGACACATATGAAACAATTGTGAAACATCAGGCTGTCACTCAAAAAACAGTTCATTGTGAAGGTTTGGCCTTCTCTAGTGGCGCGATGACACCCCTGATGTCTGCCATTAAGTCTATGGAAAATCTAGGCATTCATCAAGTTGCCAAGTTGTAATTTCATTCAGCATAACTTAACTGGAATAGTGTGGAATTGTTTTCTTGAAGATCAAATCTTCAGGATGTTCATTTTCAAAATTGCCATTTGGTTTAGAATATTTTGGGGGGGAGGAAAGGATATGCACCTTGAAACATTTCTGCTGGTGGTGACACTATCATATGATTTATCTTGGAAAAGATGATTAATGAATCTGGCTGTGCGGTGGAGCACAGGCCAAAAGGTTTATGGATCGAAGGTTACTTTCTGAGTTTTAAATCTGCCCCAGCTAAGTGAATGGCTGCCCCCTAAAACCCCTATCTTAAGAAGCCGAGGTCAATAGACCCCAGAATCCTTGTAGAATTCTGATACCCTCCATAAACTTCCAGGGCTTTAGTAAGAATTAAATAAGGAATCACTCTTTCTACCCCCGAATTACATTTACGTTGGCTCCTTACCATTAACAGCTGAGCTCCAGGTTTTGACAACTCAGGAAATGTGGATGTCACTTTGAATAAAAGCATGGTTTTTACACATTATCTCTTAGATTTTCTGATATTCATTAGTCCTTCAAACCAGATGGTGTCACAATGAGGGCAGAGAAGTTTCTAGAGAAACAAGACACACAGAGGTATTGAGGTTTCCACTGCAACACTGCTGGTTTAAAATGAGCTAATTTGGTAGGTATTTGAAAAGTCATGCTCTGTCATAAATTATGGTTATCTGTGCATTTTATGGACTTAGGGATATTGCTGCATAACATGAGTTATGGCTATGTTTGCCCAACATGACTTACCATTATCTCTAACGTGACTTACAGACATATCTGTTTATTCAGGAGTTATGGATATACCTGCATATAATGACCTGCAGTTATCACTGCCTAACATGTGGTACGGATATTTATGTCTGTCGCGGGTTGCAGTTATCTCTGCCTGTCTAGAAACATGTATTGACTTCCTTCCTGCAAAAATTGACCCTTTGCATATTGCTTATATAACTTTCTCTGGTAAGGTTAAGATTGATCTGTTCCAATCAGTGTGATCATTTGGATCAATGATCAGCTGTGACCAATACATATCCCAGACCTCAAGAAGGCAGCTGGAATGTGAACTCTTGAATCAGAATGTTAATTATGCATCGCCGAACACCTCACAGCCGAACGGAGGTCATGACCGCAGTAATAACCATCATGAACTAAAAAGTCAAATCATAAGTAGCCTTGTATCAGTGATTAAGTATGATTCCTCTTCCAGGCTTACATTATATACGAAAATAATAGCACAGTTTGTCACCTGAAAGAAAATCCTTTTAAGTGGAATTCATGATTGATTATTCCTAGGTGCTGGAAAAATATTCAGAACCTCCCACAGTCCAAAGATATGCAGTTAGACTAACTCACTTATGACTAAATTACCCCTGGTGTATGCCCTATGCTGCCTCAAATAGGTTCTAGAACCCCATGACTCCATTCAGGGTTTGTGGATGGATATTCTCTCTCCATGTATTACTGTAATTGCGGCAATACATTGAAAATTATGCTGAATATTGCATGTCTGTTTCCAGCTCCTGTGCAAGATGTCATCCTATATGAATCAGTTAAAATAACATTAGTATAGCGATAGTAGCTTATCTTTCCTGAGTACACCCTGCCATCCCGATGCCATAACTTGTACCACTCATGCAGGCTTTCATCCATCCATCCATCCATCCATCCATCCATCCAGTCCAGGGTCACAATGAGCCTGGATCCTATCTGATAAGGCACTGTTTCCCCACCTGGTACATGGTGACCCCCAGAAAGCCCATGTTTTTGCTCCCTCCCAACTGCCTGCAAGACACTCCACATTTTTGCTCCATACCGGAATCGGCGAGCAGGCATATGCCGCTGGGGGAGAATCAGAATATGTAAAGAACATGAAACCTCCCCGGCCAGCGAGTGAGATCGACCCCCCGGCCCTGTAGGGCTGAGGTTCCAGTGTTAAGCTAAGGTTTCAGTTTAGTCATAAATGGGAAACACTCTTTATAGTTGATACGGTTTGTGATCACCGTATTATGAAGTGATATATGGCTCGTCTCTCTGGTACTCGTACTTATTTCAGATACTAAGGACATTTCCATTTCACTGGCTAGTTGGCCTGGAGTTACACAGTGTGATCCTCCAAAGATCAAAATTTAAATCAATACCCGGAAATACAAGCCAAAACACCAGCCCCCTCCAAATAAAAAAGTCCCATAAAAATAAATAGAGCATTTTTTTGTCTCCCTAAACCAACAATCATTTTAAGGCTATAAAATTGCATTAGGTGGATCAAATCTAAATAATTCAGAAGGCATCTACAGGAGCCAGTTTATGAAGCTAATGGATCATCGTCTTCCCGAATCCATTGCCACCCCCTGCAATTCGTCTTCCTTGACAGAGGTTTTGCACTTCCGCACAGTTTTTTGCCACCACTGAGGGGGGACGGGTGTTTTTTTATATGACATAATCATAGATCATATGAAGAGGTATAGACACTTTCCAGCAACTGTGTTTTGTCTTTGACCACCCTTTAATTTCCTGGTGCTATGCTGATTATTTATTTGCTTAGTACTGCTTCCTACCCTACTACTTATGATGGCTCCTAACTGTACTGCAGCTGTACATAATCTCGTGTTTTCTTTAGTTTGAATGGGAACTCAGACCCAGTGCCTGGTGTTGGGGTATAAAATCAGCACTTTTTTAAACAAACAAGTGCCAAAAGAAAATAACCCCATTTCAGAACCCAGTCCTCTGTTTTCCTTTAAATTATGGATATGTTATGAATGCATTTGCATATTATTAAGTAACACAGGCTGGCATGGATTGCGACCCATTTTTCCTTTATATTTCCTAAGACTTCCAAGAACTTCGTCCTCTCTTGTGTTGCAGGTTTGTCTGAGGCTCCCCCTGGTGGTAGGGAGCATGCCAGTGAGAGGCTCACACTGGAGCACAGCAAGAGTAAAAGGACTCTGAACAAAAGTGAGGCTAATGACAGAGTAAATTATTATTAGCATTCTGGCCGTAGATCTGGGATCGGGACCCTACTAAAAGAACCCTGAAAATTCAAAATAGGTTTTGGTGTTCATCCAGGCTCATGGGAGTTTTACCAAGACATCTGAATGTTTGGTCCCACCTTGTATAGTTGCTTGGACTCACCTCCTCTACAATATGATTGGTTAGCTCTCTGAACCAATAATTTTTCATTCTGACCTCAGAACATTGTTGTGTAAGCTTTATCCAGAAACATCCCAATATTTCAGCTCTATAAACTCTGTGGGTAGTTTGTCATCTGCTGTCTTTCATAATTCTTTCATTGATTCATATCTCTCAAAATGCCAAACCAATCAGTTCTCAGTTAAAATTTGCGGCCTTGAATGTCATCTCATATGTATCAGTCAAGTGCTTTGGCCACCCAGTGGCTGAACCTGAATGATTAGCAGACGGCTACTCTGTCACTCAGAATGAGATTAGCACCGCCCTTGATAAACAGTCATAGATTTAAATTAAGACAAGAAAATTTCCATGCATTCCCTGTCACACCATCGATGTGTTTTATTGCACATATAAATATACCGGGACATAACATTACATCACTTCTTTTGAGAAATTCTAAATATACTGCTAAAGTCCTCTTGAGCCCATTCAGATTTACAACTGTACATGCCAGTCTTTGTTAACAGCTTTGTGTACCTGTAGCATGAAATGTCGGCACCAGAGAATGTTCCAGGTAGTCCTGTCTGATAACGTTTTGCTTAAACTGGGAAACAGCCCCCCCCATTTGAACTTGTTTTCAAAGCTGCCATTAGATTTGTGGTACATTCCCTCTCCAGGGAGGGACCACCAGATTAAATTCCTGTTAGTGGGGAAGGAAAGCACGCCCAACTCCAGGTACCAAACTGAGGCAACACAGTATGATCTTATTACACCAACACCCATACAAGGAAAAAAAAACATATTAATAATAATAAGAATAACTACATGAAAATAAAAAGGGGGGGAAATAAAAAACAGGATTTTTTTCTTGTCATGGGCAAAAGCTGTAACTCTGACCATTTGACAGAGAGGGCCTTTGACTGGTGTTTTTTGTGTTCCTTTTGTGTAAAAATCTTATATGGAAATACACAAAGGCACACAGGCCTGAACAGTCCCCGGCTGAGAGTGACTTAAAAAGGCTTTCACAGTGATTAAATAACATACATACAAAAGTAAATGCATGTTACCTGTCAGAATGGGCCTATTAGTCTGTGTAAGGAGACACAAAGAAAGGAAGAGATGTGAAAGTATGGAATTTAAGCAGCGAACACCTCACAAAGGATTTTCCGCATGCCTGTATGAGCTTACTGGAGTTTTATTTTGAAGGCCCAGCAGGCACTGGATGCCTGGCTGTCACCTTGGTCCGCAGATGGACAGGACGCCCAGTGCCAGCATTTAAAGCTTGTCACTACTGGGACTGTCTGATGGGAGTGGAGGAGGCGCGACCACTTCTAGCACCGGCCTAATCCGCCAGGCCTGTTTGGAGCCAGCCCCCAGGGCACCCCACCCCTCGCTATCTCCCAGAAAAACAAGCTGGGAATGGTGGAACATTTCCCAACCCAAAACAGCAGACTGTGAAAAGTAAAAATGTTCCCATTCTGGTGCGACATGGGAGAAATGGAACATTAGTATGAGACGTCACCACTAAAGAAAAGACAAGAAAATATTACCAAAAGAAGGAAACTAGTCATACAGTAACAGCGAGAGAAAATGGACAGAAAATAATAAGGAAAAGGGCATATGACGTATTCCTTGCATTTTAGCCAGAACTATCTATGTGATAAATGACCATATTTAGGCATAAATGGGACGATTTCCATGAAAAAAAATGATGCAATTTCAGCCAACCTGCTACTTATCAACATTCTTCACTGTCTATTGTCCTCACACAGAAGTCTAACTTCATAAATTAATAGGTAGACAGACAACACTGGTAGCACTTTTAAAGAATGGATTAAAACATGGCAAAATTAGCAATTATTGTTACAGATTTTCCCATTTTCAGTACCTACTGCCACAATGGTAATGCACATTGTTGCTAATTGTCATTCTTAACGGTGTATTGAATGCAGATATCTAAGTCTTTGACTGACTGGAGTTTCTAATAGTAGAGAGACACTGCAAAGATAAATCACCTTACTGAGTGACAACAAATGTACCCATATTCCCCTTCACACTTTCTTTGAATGTTTGTCCTTCGTAGCTACCATGCTAATCACGCTTCAGCATGGAGGCAGGATCTTTGCTGCCTTAAGCCCAAAGTAAGTCGATAAGCATCCCATCATCCTGCACAAGGTCGCAGTAATGCCTGGGCGCAAGGCAGAGGACTCCCTGAACGGAATGCCAGGTCATCCCAGGGCACACATTCACATGCACTTTCACGCACGTTGGCCAATATCTAACTGCATGTTTTTTGTTATGTGAGGAAATTGGAGCACTTAGTGAAATCTCTTAAGAACATCATACATAGTTAGCCGTTATAATTGTTTTGAATTAAATGTAGTTACAGTTACTTTTAGAAATGTTGTGGCAGATTAGGACACAGACATCTGGAATCACCAGAGAATCTGTGGCGCCCTTCGTTAAGGTATCCAGCTGTGTAAATGGACATGAATAGAAAATAATAGCTAAATAATGTTGGTTGGACGCAGTGAAATAGCTGTTGTGTTTTAATCCTACTGCAATTATCTGTGCACTGATTTGTCTACTTCCTGTTTAGAAAAATGGTCACATCATCGTGCACTACTCATGCAGTTGACTGACTCCATTGAGCTTGTAATAAAAATTAGATGCTTTTCCTTCAGAAAGCACAATTACAGCTGCTCCACTGAGCTGTAAGAGATGCTGTAAAAAATGTGTGACGAAAAGGTGCAGGGGTCACGTCACTTCTCTGAAATGCAGGCCATTGGTGTACTTCTCGTGCAAGATTGTGGCCTTCCTCATGCTGGCTTGCCTGTCTGTATAGCTGCCTGCCTGGCATCCTGCCTGCATCTGTCTGCTTGCCTGTCTAAATGTTTCTGTCTGAAAGCCTGTCTGTCTGAATGCCTGTCTGTCATCCTGTCTGTCTCTCTATATCTGTCTGTCTAAATGCCTGTCTGTCATCCTGTCTGTCTGCCTATACTGTATCTGTCTGACTGAATGCCTGTCTGTCATCTTGTCTGTCTGCCTGCCTACATGTCTGTCTGTCTAAATGCCTGTCCGTCATCCTGTCTGTCTGCCTGCCTACATCTCTGTCTGTATGAACGCCTGTCTGTCATCCTGTCTGTCTGCTTACCTGCATGTCTGTCTATCCGCCTGTCTATGTGTCTGTTTTTATGAACGCCTGTTTCTCATCCTGTCTGCCTGGTTAAATGTCTGTCTGGATGTTGGTCTGCTTTCCTGCCTGTCTGCCTGTAAACCACAAAGCATCCCTTAACTCAGCAGTGACAAATCCTGCTTCTCAAGCAGTAGCTGCACTGCTTTGCTGGTCTTAATTGTTTCATCAAAGTACTTAGGTTAAATCTGCCAGGTGCTAATTCAGAAGTACTTTCTGAAAACCTATTGGACTCTGGCTATTAATAACCAGGCATACACATCCATACCAGTGAAGGAGGAGGAGGAAACAAACAAACAGACCAACAAATGCCATGGATGCATACACAGTTTACTGTTGTACCCAGCATTGTGCACTGTTCTTTATGATTTCAGCACTAAGCTCACCGTGACCCTGCAGTGGAGAAGTGGCTGTGGATGGACAGATTGGTGGATGGATGGATGGAAAATTGAAAAGTATATTGTTGCATTTTTAGAATGCTGTTTCAATAGCTTCTCATTTAATATCAGTTACTGGAAGCTTCACAAGAAATGTCTGGTTGAAACTACAGACTGGCCATAACAATACAGAAAAAACATTTTAGGATTTGTATAGAATATATCAAACACAGGTTCACAGGGTAAACATGTATGATTGTTATATTTGTGTTCCACAATCATATTTAACTGTGATACTTTAATTATAGGGGCAGCAGGAGGCCATTTGTGTGTGACATTTGATCACCTGACCACATTTCTGCCAGCACCCAGTCACTATCTGCCTGATTCAAGAAACTCTTATTTTCTCTGTAAATGTATTTGTACACTTTACATAATTTAAATGCTTATAAACAGGTTTTAGGAGTATTACTCCTACATCTTTCTTTAACAGATTATAAAATAATTGTTTACCCCATACCAGCAAACTAAATTTGAACATATCTGGTTTCCATCCGTAAAGAGTTATGCTTGATAAACAAAAATGTAACATAATAAGTCCACTCTGACAGCTTGATTGGCTGAAACTAAAGCCAATTAAAATTCAGGTTTTGAAGGATGAAAAAGGTGTAGGCAGGGCACTTAATTATTTTAAAATTAACTTTCCCGTTTATTAATGCAGTCTTTCAATGATTAGTTTTGTGTTCAGTTTTGTCAAAATATGCAACGTTTTCAGAACAACTGTAATGAACCTCCAATCATATTTTCAATGAATTCCTTTCTTCGTTATGCAGAGTTTAGAGTAGTGATGGGCCGATCCCCATTTTTTCAGTTCCGAACTGCCGATACTGATACAGATGCTGATATAACAGCTCTTTTTACAAATTCCTGATTTTGTTTGGAATTGAAAAACACATTCTGGAATGGCCCCAACCCTGGTAAATACACACACACATGCAAATATATATGTCTCTCACACAGTGAGGGAAATAATTATTTGACCACCCGTTGAATTCCTAACTACACACATTTATATAAAAAAGACACCTGTAATTTAACTGGTACGTTTATTTTAACAGAAGATAGATTTTATTTTCAACAAAACAAACAAGAAAAAAATCATCTGTAACAGGTACAAATCAATTTGCAATTTATCTAAGGAAATAATTATTTGATCCCCTACAAGCCAGCAAGAAATTGGGTCAAGTACATGTGCACTAACACAATACAAGTAGTACTAACTTAATTACTAACAGATACCAAGCCAGCATGCACATTTAAAGGCTTTACTTTTTTTAATAGTATTCTTGGGTCACTATCCTGTTTACATCTTCAACCTTATCACCATGGGACATACCAAAGAATTATCTAAAGACATCAGAGACAAGATTGTTGACCTTCACAAAGGTAGAATGGGCTACAAGACCATCAGCAAGCAGATCGGTGAGAAAGTGACAACAGTTGGTGCAGTTATTCCCAAATGGAAGAAAGACAAAATAACTGTCATTCACCCTTGGTCTGGGGCCCCAAGGAAGATATCGTCTTGTGCACCATAAGTGATCTTATGAACGGTGAGGGCTAACCCCAGAATTACACGGGAGGAGCTCGTTAATGCACCTCAAAGCAGCAGGGACCACAGTCACCAAAAAAAGCATTGGCACATTATGCACTTATGGTTTGAAATCTTGCAGTACCTCTGCTCAAGGGGCCCATTTTCGGCCCGTCTGAAGCATGCCAGTGAACACCTGAATAATTCCAGTGAGGACTGGCGGAATATCATGTGGTCAGATGGGAGCAAAGCTGCTTGGCATCAACTCTATTTGCTGCGATTGGAGGGAAAAGAATGGTGACTATCATCCCAGGGACAACATCCCTACCGTCAAACACGGAGGTGGAAGCATTATGCTTTGGGGGTGTTTTTCTGCCAAGGGTACAGGACGGCTGCACCGCATCGAAGGAAAGATGGACGGGGCCATGTTCCAAAAAATTTTGGATGAGAACCTCCTTCCTTCAGGCAAGGCACTGAAAATGCATTGTGGGTGGGTCTTTCAGCAAGACAACACTAAGCATACAGCCAAGGCAATAAAGCAGAAGAAGCACATTAAGGTCATGGAGTGCCCTAGCCAGTCTCCAGACCTTAATTCCGTAGAAAACCTATGGAGGAAAGTCAAAGCTTCATGTATCCAATTGGCAGCCTAAAAACCTTAAAGATTTGGAAGAGATCTGCAAAGAGGAGTGATGAAAATTCCTGCTGAGCTGTGTGAAAACCTGGTGACCAACTAAAAGAAACGTCTGACAGCTATGCTGGCCATCAACTGTCACTCCACCAAGTACTGAAGCATGTGTTCCAAGGAATCAAATGCTCATTTCCCTAGATTATATATCTGAATTACATGTATGTATATGTGTTTACAATGTATAAGGTAGAATCAGTGAATGAGTCTGATCTAGTGCCTTTTCAATTGAACCTCACACTACACATACAATTATAACATTCTTTCATAAAGTCTGAAATCCTACCACAAATTAATAACTTGTATATAAATTCACTTCCAGGGGCAGGAAGAAGAAAACTCCTGGTAATCATGTTGATTATCCCACCATCGATCGTAAAACTGGTTTATCTCCTGTTCCTGTTGGCTTGTTTATCTGGCAGGGTTTACATTGTGTATAAGGATTATGAAATTTAATGCAGCTGAAGATTATCCTTTCTGCAGGTGGTATTTCATATTGCATTTGTACAGGGCTGTTAGCACCATACCTGCGTCAGAGAGAAGTTATTTAGGCAGTGGATTGGTGCGTACATCACATCATGAATGAGGCATTTAGTCTTGATCTAGTCACACTCAAATTGCTGTTTGCATGTTCAAATATCAGTAGAATATGACACTAAAAAGCAATCTGTGGTACAAGTTACTGTCAAACCACGGACTAAACAGGAAGATACTTAATGAATGCGCGTCATTTTAAGTTAAGCAAACAAGCATTTGTTGTGCTAAAACTCAAACAATAACAATGTGTGATGCAGGGATTATTCACTGGAGGTGTCTGACTTTTGCAAGAACAGCAGAACATCACTGTAGTCACTGCACATTAAAAAAAAAGAGAAGGTTGTTAGTTCAACTCCCCCTTGGGATTCGTCTGTAGACAGTGCAGTATTCTGACAATGTTGGTTGTCAGGGCAAACATTTATATTTAGCAAGATATTTCTTGCTTTCTATCTGTACTGTGAGTTACCCGCATGGGTAACTTAACTAAAATAAATGCAGTCCATTTACCATTTAACACTTTCTTTTCACTGAAATCGATATAAAATCTTTTGGGTAATCCAAATTAATAGGGCCCACTGGTGAATGTACCATGCACACTGTTTCAAAAGCAATGTCCTGTTTTCCACAGTGAGAGTAGCCAGGCTCTTATGCAATTTTTGGATACCATGAATAGCCATAAATACAGCAGCCAAACCAGATCTCAGGGGACGATGCTGAATAAAGAATCCATAAAACCTATACTCTCGAAAGCATAAAACTTTATCCGCATTTACAGTAGATTCCTTTATCGAATCAGAATATTCTTTCTTTGAAGAAAAAATACCGCTGGCTTTGCATCTAGCATGTTTCTCATATAAACACCATTAATGAAGGTTCATATAAGGTACAACATCCCTCAAATACTCCCTGATTTGTTAACAGTGGTGAAAATTTACTCTGAATATAAAATTTTTACAAAGTAACTATATGTCAAAAGTAAATGTAAATGTTATCTGATGTATTAGGGCATGATAAAATAAAATCCTAAGCACCTCCTGGTCTCTTCATCTGTGCATGTTCATGAATGAAAAGGTGTAGGAATGAAGATAAGCCTGTGAATGGCTGATGTGAAATGTATTCCAGGAATATCCAGCTCTACAAGGAAGCATTGTGACTGACAAAGGCAACAGTACATTATAAAAATGTGCATACATGTATGTTTGTAATTTAAGTACAATATTCAAAAATTGGAAGTGTTTTCCATTTGAGCTGTACAAATGACTGTGATAAATGTACCTGTGTTTTATATTGCAGTCATAAATCATAACTGCTCATCATTCACTTTCAAACTGGGAAAAAAAACATAGTAGATGCATTTAAGTGTAACTCAATGACGATCTGTGGTAACTGAAAAAGTAATATATTGGGAGTAAAGTGCTCTATGTTGTCACAAGACGAAAGACTTTTCTGCTCTGCACCATGCTCTCCAGAAGACTTTTTGACATCCCACACATGCAGCGCTGTGCAAAAATCTTAGTCTGCCAGAGAAAATTATGTATAAATTCTCTTCATGTTGGTGCAAAACTATGATTTTATGCCTGTCAGAGTGTATTAGCCTTGCCATTTAAAAACCTCCCCAAAAGTCACCCCAGTATTTGCAACAACCATCCAGTACGTCAATGTGTTTTTTGACAGGACTACTAACAGAACATGTTTGGCTAATCAGTATCTCACTGAGTTATTTAAGTAATTAATTAATTGAGCTGGTGATGAAATTAAATAAATTCATGTAATGATTGAGGTGCCCCTGATGAGAGGTTTGAGAACTTCAGTCTTCTAGTCATCCAACATCATATCAGTGACTTTTTGGAGAACAAAAGAAATTTGTTATTTTTTGGTGTGTTACTCTTAGTTGAGGTATATATGTATATTATATTTTGGGTAATATAAATGTTTTTTTGAGTAAATATATGCTTACTATCCAGAAAAACATTTTCTTTGACAGTCTAAGCCTTTGCAGGGTGCCGTATTCAGCAGTGGGTGACTGACCTACTGGGCAGCATGTCTGGCTGCAGAGGGAGATGCACATTGGCCTGAAGGCAGTGCTGCTCCCTCAGACCTCAGACCTCCACGCCTGAAGCCAGCCCCAGCTCTGTGGCGCTTTGCATGTTCCTTCCATGTACATGTGGGTTTCCTCTGCTTTGTCCAAGTCTTCCATCACGGTCCCATGATATACGGTTGGGGTGAATCTGATGGGCTTCGCAGGGTGTCTGAAAGCCTGACAGTGACCCTTTTGTAGCCTGGGGGGCTGTCCTGGATGGCTGGCTGTGAAGATGAATGGACGAAGAAAGTGAAGGTGATACACAGACAGGCTGGAGAGCGCAGGCGTGAGGTACGGTATCAGTTTTAATGCGGTAATAAAATCTAATCTGATTCATAATGTAGCTTAAATGACTGGCTTCTGGATGGACGAACACTAAATGAGGCAGAGAGTGAGCAGTTGTCAGGTTGTCACTAACCCCCCCAACACCCCCCCCCCCCCCCACACCAAGCGGGGTCATGATTATTGTGGCTGGCAATAGTGCCACTGTAAAGAAGGGTGGGGGTGGGGGGGGGGAGCCAGGATGATTCTAAGGGCCCCCAACTGATAGGGGCCCTAAAAATTTAGAACTTAATTGGATTGGTCTTGGCTGCGAGCCCAAAATCATGTGCTTTCATGGGGTGAAAAATCTCTAGTGCCATCTTCCACATCTTTCCCACCTTTCATAGCATCATCGTTTCCCAATAACCAAACAAAGATTTCCAACAAAAATTCATTTGCTTACACAGAAACCGTCCCCTTTCCAGTCTTTGTGTTCCGACCCCCTTGCTCGCTAGCACATACCCGCCGGTCCAGTAAGGCCCTTCACTCCCACTCTGCCGCAAATGCCAGGTCGCATACCGGCTAATCGCACACACGTGCCGTCGCGGTGAGCCAGCGTACTCCGCCACCACCTCTCCGCCTCCGCCTCTCATTTCTGCTCATTGTCACACAGGGCCTTGGCTCTTTGCCGTGGCATCGTCACAATTCCCCGACCCTTCTGTCAAATTTCACACAAAGTACAGTCATATAAAACATTCCTTAAAGGAATGTTTGTCCTCCTTTGTAAATGTTTCTCACTGTTTGCAGCTTTTTTTCCACAGCTTCTTCCATTAGAGGAAAGTGAGAAAAACATCAGGACACTAATTCACTTACCAGTTTCACAGGCAACATTATTATCCTTCTTTCCTCTAAGCATTCAACCAGTACAGGGGGGCCTGAAGCACATGGCAGGGAATGACTCAGAAAGGGATGCCGTTCCATCACAGCATATTTCAGAGGCACCATTTTACTTAGATGTAGATGTAGAGTAGGAGGAAAGCAACACGAAACAGAGACAACAATCAAAGCACACAGTGAGGAAACACTAAGCTGTTACACTCTAAAGTTGCATTGAATCTGCGGTTGTGTGATTGTTCAGGGCTTTAATTAAAAAGACAAATGAGTTATTCTTAATGATTCCAGATGTAGCATGAAATGAGAAATTTATGGTGAATGTCCTTTAGAACCTTCACCCTGGTAGCCAGAAGTTCCAGTAAAATTAACGTAATGTTTATAGAAAGATTCAAACTCTCAAACTCATCCTCGCAGCAGACTTGTGGTCGCAATAATTAGCAGAGGGGGGAAAAAAACTATATATTACATTTCATCAGTGTGCAAAGCTCACCCAGCACCATGTGTTACACATCACCAGGTATTAACATGACCTGGAACGACCAGACCGGGACATGGGTGTCTGGGGCTCATTGATGTACGTGGGGAGAGAAGCCTAGACCTTCTGATCAGATCCCAAAGGAAAGATACTGTGAAAAAAGTGAGGGCTGGCTATGATAGAAAAGTGACAGAACACACAGTGCATTTAAGCTTGCTGCACATGGGACTGAACAGCTGCAGGGTAGTCAGAGCATCCATGCGGACCCCAGTCCACTGCCAGCATCAGAACTGCACCATGGGCCAACACCAGAACCTGGCCTGGTCTGATGAGTCAGTTTTTCTGTTACATTATGTAGATGCCAGCGTGCGTCTGTATTATTTACCTGGGGATGAGGTGGCACCAGGACGCACTGTGGGAAGAAGGCAAACCCACTGATGCTCTGGGCAATGTTATACTGGGACACTGTGGATCCTGGCCTTCATATGGATGTTACTTTGACACGTACCACCTACCTAAGCACAGTTGCAGACCAAGTACACCCCTTCATGGCAACACTATTCCCTGATATCAGTGGTCTCTTTGAGCTGGATAATGCACCCTGCCACACTGTAAAAAGTGTTCATCAATGGTTTGCAGGAACATGAAAAAGAGTTTAAGGTGTTGACTTGGCCTCCAAATTCTCCGTAGCATACTGTTCAGCAATACACATAAATGTTAGGCAGGGGGCAGGGTCACCGTCTGTCTGTCTGTCCGTTTGTTCTTATTGCTGGAGTTGGGACACTTTAGGGGATTGTGTATTAAATATAAACTAAATATATTCACTGACTCCAACAATAAGCATGTTACTGGAACGCCTAAAGGCTGAAGAGGGGACGTTTTACAGGAATACCATCTCCACAATCAGCAGGACATCATTTCTGTGGACCAGGGTTCAGAAGGATAGCGGTCATTATCGCCTCTGCTGCGCTTCCAGGATTTTGCGACAGCGGTCGGACAAAATAGCGATAGCATGGCAGCAGCTCAAGCCTTAGAGCCACTCTGCAATGCATACATCCATACTCACAAAAATATCACTGTACATCTCACCGTCCACGCAAGGAGTAAACAACCACCTGTACCCCCCCCCCCTTAAAAAAACCTAAAAAAGTTAACTAAAGCTTAAGGTCTGCTCCTTAATCGAAATACACAGCAAATGAATCTGACTCCAAATTAGCACAAAGGTTAAGGCCTCACACTCAGTGACTGGAGGACCCCAGTACGGCTTGGATCCTGAGATGTCCACCTGCCCCTTGGCCGCAATGCATCCTGGGAGTCAGAAGGGGACATCCTCCAATGTCAGGTATGGATTGTGCAGGGTAGACGCTTCTCAATCCTTTTCAGCGCAGTAGCAGAATGATGATGCGGACCTGCAACTTTAAGCTGAAACAGTCATAACTTCGAAGAATGACAGCGGGAAAGTGGAATAATGGTTTTGATTTCCATTTCGTGAGCGTTCATATTGAGAATTAGGGAAATGGCGGTAATCTGCGCAGGATTCACAGCGACAAGCCTCTTCCCCTCCCACACCCTCTTTTTCATTTTTTCTCCAGTTTATTTAAAGATTTTAGAAAATATCTTAACTGGCTTTCATGGTTTCTTAAACCCTTGTTACATGGAGTGTGTTCTACCAGGTGTATAATTATAGCTTTTTATATTGTATTATTTTTTTATATATCTGAATAAAATTTTTCAGATTTATGGTGCCGGCTGAGGCCCATGTGTTCTGAGCTCGGCAAGCTTCATCGTGCCCCACGGCCCGGACTGTCTGAGACAATGTGGAACCAGCTGGCTATTTTGGCATCTCCTCAGAAGGTGGCGCCCCAGGCACCTGCCTATGTCACCAATTGAGTTGAACAACACTGATATAGCACAACGATATGGTAAAATCTACACATTTCTGGAACCTCCCAACAACCCTTACAGTGGGTAATCCTTACAGTGTCCCACATAATGGTCCACCAGTGTATTAAATTAGAAATGGCAGTTTAATAATTAATAACAACGGCAGTGGGTGAACTTTATAGATTAATCCTGTGTGGGATATTTCATTGCCTGCAGCCCTTGTGGTTTTGAAGACATTTCAGGTGGGATTTAAGCCCACAAACACCCACTCCCCTGGGTTTTCATCGAGCACGTATACATTTCTATGCCAAAGCCCCGAGGACACCAAGCAAATGTTAAAAAAAAATTAATAATAATAAAAGGAGAAGAAAAGGTTTTGTTATTGCCTTGAATGTACTTCCCACTGACAGAATGTCACAATCCCACCTTTTCCTTGCTTTGGTGTATATAGTTATGAGAAGTACAGTGGCAGGAGGTGGAGGACCTGGCTTACTTTGTATTTTCAGATTTATAATCCATTTAATATAATCCTGCATTAATAAATGTGTCCTGGTTGATTTACTCAGCGAAGGTATGAAATTCTGTGAAAATATTTAATCTGTGTATTTTAGCTAAAAATCTCCCCTTGTTTAGCTAGGTATGGTTGGCCTGCTTTCCATCCATGACTTAAATTAACAATTCAATCTGATTTCTGTAATTCCAACCACTCTTTGTCTCTTTTTGAAGCTTTTAGCAGATGGCAGTTTATAGAAAAACCATTAAATAAGGCACACCGAGTCACAGTGGGAGGGTCTGGTACCAGATGGGTAGCAATCAGTTACTTTGAGAAGGAGAGAGGTTAGTTCTGCCTGTTGTGTGACATCGAGGCTGACGGCCTTGACATGTGGTTCCCAAGCACGTTTGATTTTATGACAGAGCTGTCGCGTTTCTGCATGGAAACACTGTTAGCAGCTGCCTGGAAGTCACTCTTAGGGATTTTAGAAATTCATTACGCAACCGCGGCAACCCTAACCATAAATCGAGTGAGGAACTGAATGGTAAGGACATGAAAATTTTTGCAAAGCAGTTGCAACAAGGGGTGTTTGCCAAACCAAGAACACAAAGATCGCATTTGTGGTCATGGCATGAGCAGCCTTGTTAACTTGCCTGCCAAGAGCGAACTTGGGACGCAATGCATCATGGGATTGGTCTTGTTTGGCGAGGATGCAACCGATGCATCCTTGATATTTGGGGATATTTAGCAAGAACATCTGGGCATTTTTACCATCCGCTGTACTTCTGTTCTTGAGTATTGGAATTGGTCTGTGGCAATGGAAGATGATGTAAAATGAGTGATTCTGGCCATAGAGTTAGAAAACCATAGTCATATATAACCAGGGGTGCACATTTGCGCTGCTATAACGAGAAAATACCTTGCATTTTAACCCGTATAAAGCAAATGAACCTGAGTTAGCATATAAAGAATAAAACACATTATATTTTGTTTTCATAGCCGATCGGTTATGGTTATACACAGGGGTTACAAAACTGAAATGCAAGTACGCATTCACCTTTAAGAACGATTTGATTGTTTGTAAAAGCAAACGCATACTTATTTTATTTCTCAATTAATAATTTTAATCAAGCCCCAGTTCTGTGTGTGCGGAGTCTGTAAACTCTCTCCATGTTTGTGCAGGATACCTCTGAATCCTCCATCTCCCTACTGTGCTTCAAAGACATACTAGGTGAACTGTTGCCTCTAGATTGCCTACAGTGTGTGATAACGCACGCTGTGGTGGACTGGTATCCCATCCAGGGTGTCTAGTGTACACCAGGCTCACTACATCCCTGTATTGCATAATAAGCCATGGAAGACGTGCAACTCCCATAGTTACCCAGATTTCTAATGACTACATCTATCCTGTCTAGGGATCAGATAAAGATTGACACTAATTTGCAAAGCTTTCTAATCAACTGATTTCCATTTTAACAAGGAAATAAGTTTCTTTAATTGCATTAGGTACTGTTCATATGAATAACTCTTTAGTTCTGTAAATGATCCATGCATTACATATAGGCAGAGATATTAGGCAATAATTTGGGGCATAGAGTCCTTCTAGAAAGTTCTAGGTGAACTTGGGTGCAAGGAGTTTGGATCATTTATGGAATAATACTGTTATTACTTTGAATGTATCAGTTTATAATAATTCATCTGTACATTTGCTTTCAACTGGACCTCTGTTGGCTGAGCTTATTAGTTCCAACATTCAAAAGCATAAATATGGGTTATATGAAGAGAAATGTAATATATCCACTAAAATAATAAAAAAAAACAGCTTTGTTTGAAATAGTGGTTACAGGCTATTTCATCAGCCATTGTAGATGAAAAAGGCAGGAACGACCACAATGAGCTCAGTCATACAGTATTCATGAGGTGGCATTTTAAAAACTGCACAAGTGAAAATTTCAGGAACATTTTCCTCATATTTAAGCTAAAACCTGTCAGATTTACTACAGCTCTTATACACCTCCCCCAACAACTGATTAGTGAGGTTGTTCAACTTCATTCCCAGTCAGCAAAATAAATAAAGAACCAAAATATAAATGAGAGACTTTTGATGTGCTGCAACACTTAGTTAGAAGTAATGAAGCCCACCCCTTTGTTTTTGCTATTTATAAAGTCCATCCACTTCTTGTTGCTATTTATAAATAGGTCAGAGTTGGAGAAGGTATAGACAAACAGCCTGTAACAGTGGAGAGAAACATTTGAAAACTTTTATGGTGTGACAACAAGCTGTTTGCATACCTCAGGTCTTACTTAAGCCAGTTAAACATATCTTTTTTTTGAGATCACTGATTATGACTTTTACACAGGAACAAGGAGGGGACAAAGACGATGACAATTTGTAAACATATCATGAATGCACACCGGATTAAATAAATAACATTAAAAAATGCAAGAACAATTTTCAGATGAACACAAGACAGCTCACAATAACATTGGCAAAGGTGATTCCAAGCATTTGCAAGACAAAAGTAGCACTGTTTATCTGATTCACTGTCTTGATGCTTGCAGTTATGGCTGTGGGTCACGTTTTGAATGATGCTGTGTTGGGAGATGTTTTGAGTAGATATTAATATAAAGTTTAAAACCTCATGATTAGTGGTTTTCATTAAGTCCCCACCGAAGCAAGTTTATGATGTCATCCGTTATTTTCATTAGGTGTTAGTCAATATGCATAGTTGACCATTCATGTGTTCTCATGTACCCATTTGATGTCATCTTCCATTGCCGAAGTACAGTTCCAATACTCAAAAACAGAAATATAGAAGATGGTAAAATTCCATTGATGTTGTATTTGCCTAATCATAAATATCATGGATGCGTTAGTTGCATCGACTCCACGGAGGAAAATCTCCTCATTCATTGCATCTCAAATAGAAGGCAAGTCTGCAAGAATACTCTTGTCAAGTATGTTCTTTGTATTCTTGGTAGTGATAAACACCAATTGAGTCCCTACCAAATTATGCATGTGATGTCATTGCTGAATAAATGGCATAGGTTTCATTGATTCTGCACCAAAGCATGCTTATGACATCATCACTGTGTCACAACGCCGCTAGGACCAGCTGAGGGATGCTGAACAGAATCTTTATTGCACAATACTGTGGCAATACAAACTGGGAGCGGGCAGGGTCATGGTCGTACAGGCAGGGTTGAAAACCGGGAGATCAAGTAAGCCGGGGTCGGGATCCAAAGCTGTGGTCGGGGTCGCAGGCACAGGGGTCGAAAGCCAGGTGGTCCGTCCAATGACACAGACGAGGAACACGGGGACTTCACGAGGAGGAAGACCGAGGGGAGGAAGGGCAGGAGGGAGGTCGAGACGGGTCACAGGGCTGGGCAAGCAGGGTGGAACGGAGCTGCACGAGACAGGTCAAGTAACGCTCAGTAAGTAAATGGTCATTACAATACCTCGCACCGGGCGGTGCTGTTTTCGGGCTTATAGCTCACGTGGAGTCCCGGTATTGGTCAAGATTGCCGCCCCCCATTGCCGGTTCACCAGCGGGGCATGACACACTGAATAAACTCCATCATTTTCATTGAATTCCCACTGAAGCATGCTCATGACATCATCACTGAATAAACTCCATAATTTTCACTGAATTTCCACCAAAGCATGCTTATGATGTAATCACTGAATAAATGTTATCATTTTCATTGAATCCCCACCAAAGTATGCTCATGTATTTTAATAAGTACTTTTAAGTATACTTCTAGCATCCTGTCATTTTCATTAACCACCTTTTATAGTCAGGGTCGCTGGACATTTTTGTTATGTACTCATTAAATATGTATTTGAATAGTTAATATCCCTTGTCTTGTGCCCTGTGCTCTAAACTTCATAACAAACTTATAGTTGGTAAGTTCTTGCAACCACTGTCTAGAATGGTCTGTACAATGTCATCTCAAATTATAGCCCCCATTTTTATGAAGCCTTTTGTAAAGAAGCAAGACATTTTCCACAGCTTCCACTGCACAGACAGCATAGCAATGGTGCTTGTGAGAAAATCGATGTACTAAATGAACTATACTGGAGTATAAGGGGCAAAAGAAAAAATGCCATTAAGAGAGGCACTGGAGAAACTCCAGGAAGTATATCTAATGTGACATGGAGGGGGTCTGTGTCAGGAAGCGGCAGGCTGGCATGTAGGTGATCAGCATGTCGGACAGCACCAGACAGGTCAGCGATCCGTCCCAATTACACACGCCTGCCAGCGGATACCTCGTTAACAGGGGAGAGGGAGAAGCACCTGGTGAATTGCCAGCGATCGAGGCCGAGACAGTGAAGTAAGGAAAACCAGCCCCTCGTACATCATTGGACAGGAGGAGCAGAAGCAGCCCTAATTCCAACATTCCAAATTCCCAAAGCTGCAGTAGAAGCTTAATGTTATGCATTTAAGTCAGAGGAACTTTTTTGTAGTCAACCAAGAATGAATTCCTGCTTTCAAGTCACTCATAAGCAATTCCTTACAGTTTCATTGTTTTACTAAACTGGTTCAAGTGCTGGACTATATTATTTTTTTCTGTGATTTACTTCAGTGGACTCCCAGATGTTTTCCGTTAGTAAATTAAGTTCTCATCGCCAAAACCAGATGTGCTCAATCCTTCCTTGTCTAGCTGGTCACATGGCTCTAAAAAAAAACAATAAAGTACAGGGCCATATTCACAAAGATTCATTTTAATAAGAACTAAATCGACCGCCAAAATGTGCCATTTATAAATGAATCCCCACCTGAGCAGTACACTGGTGTTAAAAATAGTGTTTCTCAACCCAGTGCTTGGGGACTCCCAAACAGTGCACATTTTTGCTTCCTCCCAGTTCCCACCACAGCTGAACCAAACACTCAATCATTCAAGAATGTCAAATACGTGGTACAGGTGTGCTGAGAGCTGGGAGGGAGCAAAAATATGAAAAGTGGGGATATCTGAGGACTGGGTTGAGAACCACTGACCAAAACTGATAAAGTTCTACATGCACGTTTCACATACTCAAATATTGTGATAATTTATCTGATACCTTTAGCTAAAGTCTCCCAAATCATATGGCTTTGGCAGCTGAATCAGGCATTAATATTCATAAGAAGGTTACCCAGACAGGGTTGTTACACGTTTGAATATCACAGTAAAAATGTTTCACCCAGAATAGCCCAACACAACAAAGCTATTAAGAGGAATGTTGTTTTGACAGTGAATCTGAGATTATTATGTCCCCAAATAATGGCAAAATGTATACCCCCACGCATACATTATTCCTCTTCCAGATTCTATGAATTTTCGTTGCATTTTTAAAATAACCTAAATTTAGGAATCAACTCAATGTAAGGGAACTGAAATGCAAGTAAAGCTGTAATTACTGTAAGTCAGTTTAGGGGGATTGTTTTTCTTTTTATATGTTGCCAGATTTTGCAGCTATAAAGTAAAGCAAACCCAAAATCGACACAGATGTCTTCTCTGACCTCATCTGAACTCAGCTAATTTTCTTTGTCTGAAAAGAAAATCACCACCATTTCAATCCAACACTTTATTAATGCCATTGCTTGCCACCCTGTTTCTATTTCATCATGACTTGTAACATTTCTCAAACACAGTGGGAAATAAAACAAATTTGGCACTGTATAAATTACACCTAAACTGTAAATTCTGTGGTACAGCACTGCATAAAGTAAGCTAGGCATGGTTTAAAAATGGCGCTTGCTACGAATTGATATAAAGCACACTGTTTGTTTCTCTATTGATAACATTAATATATAGGCATAAACATCGTATTTGCTTTTCTTGCTAAAGAAAAGAAAAAATTGATTAAAAGTTATTTTAAACTTTTTTAAAGTAGTGTGTAATATCCATCTGTAAAAACAAACATAATAGTTAAAAACAGAAAGCTAATAAAAAACATATACAAAAGAGTTTAAAAAGTTGTCTTGTTATAGATGGATAACGACATTTAAAATGTAACTGTAAAATAAAATCTTTTAACTAAAAAGTCATATATTTCTAGATAATTGTGTTAAATATTTCATGTAACCTCATTTTGGGATATGGCATAATAATGTAACTCTGGGGTTGCAGTTGTGAAAAATGAAGTCACCTGGACAAAGTGTAACTGTGCCAATGATTATAGACTTTGATGAGCTTTGAATCAATAGATATCAGGGTTACGTTTGTCTGCCCTGGAGTCGAACGTGTGACCACAGCACTCAGTTCAGCTAAGCTAGATTCATAGAAGCATTTGATCAAAGGTCTGTCAGGATTTCATGTTAGCCCCCACCTTCAGAACGCAGCCAGCGATCTGTCGGAAACAAAAAAAGTTGTCCAATTTGTGTCTGTATAACCTTAAGGAATTAAGTCTATTTAATAATGAAATTAGATATGGTTTACTGATTTCTCTGTTTTCTCATTTCCTTTTCAAACCTGGAGCGTGAAGTATAACAATCATCCTAATTTGCAAGTAAAATGCAATGATTATGTACCATATTTAATAAATGAAGTAATTAGGAATTAACATATGGTGGATACAGTTCCAAAAAAATGCTGGTTTCTTCCTCCAGAATTCCACGGGGACAAATCCAAAATGAAGAGGTGCCATAGTCCTGCCTGGGTCATGTGCAGGGCACCGCTTAAGGAGCTCCACTGGCAGCCAGCAGGAGTAACCACCTCCGCCTCCTCTCCATCCTCGGATTTACCGTGTGCTTTGGCTGGAATTCTTAACAGTCTCCTGAAATTCTATATATAAACTCTGCGAGATGAGAAAGAAGAATTATCTTCTTAACCCTTAGCTGTGGTATTGCCATTTCAAACATAGGCTACAGCTCCTGAAAGCTGTAAAAAAAAATTAAACACTGCAACATTTTAAAGTGAACACATACTGGGGAGTAACATACTATCTCTACCTCCTTCTGCTGGTCGGGGTCACAGGAGCATGGGGTTACAATGGGGTTACAATGGGGTTACAACAACAAAATGTAACCATAACAGTTAATTCCATTAATGCTTTTTTAAGGGTTTGTGTCAAGATGAGAGAAAATCTTTGTACTCTGATCTTAGTCAAGGAGAAGCTGGTGACGTCCGGTCATTATCCAGTCCCATTGACAGAAGTCCCAGTGAGGACTCTTAGTTGTTGCCATCATTGTCAAATTAGAATGCAAAGTTTATTGTCAGCCAGAAGTTTCCAGAAAAATAACAAAGACTCTAAATTACCTATTCCATGGAGGCTGCTGGCCAATTAAGGCCTTCTGGGGCCACACGTGTCTTGAAGGTGTGACATTTTGAATATGTTTCCACCTCCAGATTACCCCAAACAAATCTTCAGAGACGTAAATTTAGCACGAAGCAAACAATATACTTTTTTTATTTCCTCCTCTGTATAATGTTTTCCTCCCTTTATTCTATGGCTGTGAAAACTGATTTTTAAGTTCCAGTTGTTTAGTTGCTTTGACATTTCAGATGGGTGAACTACAAAGTGGCTCTTATAATTACCAGTGTATATTGCTCTCGTGCATATGGAATTAGGAGTGATGACCCCCCCTACCCCCGACATTAAATTTGCCAAGTAGGGTCCCCACCATAAAACTTACAGAAAGAAGTGGATGGGAGAGGGTGGAGGAGCAATGAAATGATGAAATGTTCACAAAAATTCAGGACAGGTTGTAATGGTTTTAGAAAAAAATTAGAAAGAAATTAAGGGAAGCTGAGACAAAAAATAGGACCTAAACAGGATCTATGGTGATATTCCTGCACATATATATATTTTTTTTATACTGCTACGCATAAGGTTATTGTTTCCATTGCTGATTCAATATGACTGCTCTTTGGAATGAGGGCAACGTACCAGATCTGCAGTCAAATCTCAGGTTCGATTTTGCTTGTCCTTCCCACGCTGCTGCGCTTCCGTCTGGTCCAAAGCCGTATGATTAGCTGAACAGGTGACCCTAAATTGCCCATAGTACATGCGATCTGGGACAGACTGACTTCCTTTCCAAGGTGCCCTGTGCTTCCTAAAAGTCGCCCCACAACCCAGATTATGGAAGAATATTAATGCTTTACATTGCCTGCTCCTGACTGGTAACATTTCTCCATAGTTCTCATAGCCATATATAAAATATATTTTGTGCAGTTAGGGCATTTTACTGTATGGTGCCTCTGTTAATATAAAAGCATCTCCATAAATGATGCAGTTTTGCTCCGTCATGTTAAACCAGCATGGAGAGTGAAACTTCGGCAGGGGTAGTGACAGCTGTCGCCTCCAGGGAACCTGTTCCGGCATCCAGCCTTTCCCCGGCTTCTCTGGATGAATCGCTGACAAATGACCCATGTGCTGCAGCAGTGTGCTGGCCCTTGTCTGTCCTTTCTGATGCAGCGAGGGACTCTCAAGTCGCCGTGGGTCGTTACAGAGTCCCAGGCTTGTCGCTCTCCTCCCTCTCCATGTCCAATCTGGATGTCCCTGACATCCAGGTGTACTGCTACAGACTTTGGGCACCATGAAAGCATATCAAATCTATCCCCCAGCCAGACCAATCCAATTATATTCCAAATTCTTTTGGGCCCTGGGAATCCACTCCCCCCCCCCCCCCCCCCCTTTAGGAAACCACTGCTGACAACGTCTTACATTTGATTCCATGCAGATTCTGATGCGTATCTTCTAAGTGATGAGGTAATCATGTATCTGCTCTGCCTTTCTTTTAGGTAATTTATAACCAGTTCAAATCAGGTGAGAAATGATTCCCGATTAGCTGACATAGTATTGTGCTTAATTCGGTAAAATGCAGAGTGATCCATTTCTTTATGTGGAAGATCGGTTATGTGTAGGATGCTGTTTCCTGCTTGGATGAAGACTTCGTATGTGTGGGAGTGGGAAATAAAGATCTCCCTCGGCCACAGTAACGCAGTGATGTATGATGTGATGACTCTGTTTTCCATTTGGACTTATCTAGTTGCATGAGTTCATCCGAGTGAAATCTGTTTTGCAAAAAGTGAGATATACACCAGGAGAGTAATTAATATGGTTATCAAAATCTGTTCTGCGCCTTTTTACTTAGGATGCATTTTCGATTAAACTGAGGGAAAAGTGGATTTATTTTTTCTTTTTCATCTCCTGTCTGAAATAAATGGGATCAAAAATTTAAATAACATTATCTTCCCATCCCTGGTCATTAATGGCGTTGTTTCAGTTCAACAGCCTGTGATCAAGCTCATTGGAATTACAGTCTAATTACGGATTACTAAAATATCACAGTTTTACATCAATATTTGTCCTGTGCTAGTTAGAATAAGCAGAAGAACAAAGGTCAATGTGTCCCCGTGTTCAGGGCTGGTCCCTCCATAATGTCAGCACCGCCTTTAAATAGGACTGGATACCAAAACAAAGACATCTTATTATGAGTCTAGCCACCCACAACTATATATAATATTATCGTCCTCAGAGATGACACCATACTCAAGTATGAGTGTTATAAAATACAATCCGTGCAAAAATTTATTCCTAATAAAAAAATAATGGATGGTTTAAGCGTTCAACTGAAGGACTTAATGTTCTTCAAGGGCACTAGCCTTTCTTAATTCTTTATTCTCCTGCGGTGCATATTATCTTCCCCAAGGACAAAAACAGATCAGAAATCCGATCAGTGCATGTAGTCTCATCACCATGAACTGTATGAGTAAATAATTGGCATGAGAAGGGGGGGGGATCCCAGCCAATGGAATGAAGTGATCTTGGATGTATTTTTTCTCATAGGCTCTCACACAGCATCCCCGACTCCATGTCTCCCCAGCATAATTGCTACTGTATGTCAAACTATGATTTTATACAATATTACAGTCAAATCACTCAGTGTGAGGTCTATACTCACACTTCTACGACGACAAATTTCACCTGCTGGCTGGCTCCAGAAGGCCTTATTGTGATGAAGGTGTGACTTTTACAAACTAAGCTGATTTACATAAAGAGCCAATTTGCTTTTCTTTTGTGGAAGGTGTAATCCTTACAGTCGCATGAAGGTTAACTTAAAATGTTACCTTATTATGAACTAGCAAGCCAGTGAAATGGAAATGTAGACTATTTTAATGGCTGCTGTGAACCTCTTTGAAAAGGCCTTGCTGCTGTGGTCTGCTTTACAATCCTTTGTCAGGCATTCTAGGAAGGTCTACATGCAGTTATCAATATATTTTGAGCAACAACAGTAGTAATAACAATGTAAGACGGGATTCTTTGTAAACCATGAAGGATGTTGAACTGACTCTTGAACTGAAAAACAAGGTTTAGTATTAATTAATAATAAATCGTTCCAGCTGTCACACCTCATTTGGCAAGACAATTACTTACCTTTTCATTTTTTCCCCTTCAGGTAAAGAACGATAAAGCAAAATTATGCAGCAAAGTAAACACTGAGTGTTGATGGGGAAAAAAAAAATCATGCATCTCGGAGTTTCACCTAAGAATAACTATCATGAGTCTAGACCTGAAAAGGAGTCACTGACAGACACATCATTCTGAACATCCAAGGGTTGACTGGCACATCGTGGGAAGGCGATTATGTAACACTGCAGCACTAGATTATATCATTATGGTGTGGGGGGGCAGTACAAAAGATGTAAATGTTCACAAGACAAATTATAGCTTTTTGGGCTGTAAAGTTCCAAAGGCAGCTTGTAAAGGTTTGAGAAAAATATAAATATATAGTTAAATGATGTCTATTTAGAATAGAGCTTGCTCTCCATATACAGATGAGTTCAGATGGGGTCAGAGCGCAGTGTCAATATTTTAGAAAAGAAATATTCTCTGTACATCTTACAAATTGTAGGCACACACCATAGAATGTCATTGTGGTAAAGACTTTCAAAATGCTTTTGAGAGAACCTTGAACAATAACATGGACAGTCTTTAAAAAATATTCATGAAGGTTTAATATACTGAGTTTGATGTGGTGATGTAAATGAACTGCAAATGATTTACATAATGTTTGAAATAAGGGCAACGGGCTTGGTGGTTAAAACAATATGGTGACTGTCAGTAATACACAAATGTCTAATGAAACATTCAGACGTGGGAAGTCAGCAATCATTGCGAATGACCGGTGTACGTCCTATACTAAAACTGTCTGGGAGTAACGTAGTCACAAACTGTAAGAGAATCATAAAAGGTGACAGCAAAAATGAGAACACATTTGTTCTTGGGAGTGCTCTGTATTTCAGTTTCATAGCAATGATGATTATAGAATTTGATGTTTCAATACAGTTTTCCTACATTTTGAGAATGTTTTATAGTTCTGACAAATAAACCCCCACAGCACAATGCTTTTTAATGCAAAAAACATCCATACTTATCTGCTACACTTCGACGCAAATTTGATATTATTTATTGGCATCAGGTTGTTGACAAAATGTAAGTTTTATGCTGCATAACTGTGCTACTCACTCCAGTGTGAGCTCTGCCATGCTCTGCACTGTCCTGCAGTGACTCACTGAAAACCCTGACGGCTGATCCGTGGGTGGAGGCGTAGCTTTTTAAGCACTGCACCAGTGGCTCGACTCGTCATTTACAATTTCATTTTAACTGATTGTGAGTCTCCGGCAGGTGGGGAGGCAGAGAGAACCGGGCGACAGGAGGATGGAAGGGAGGAAGGGAAGGATTCAACAGCGCGGAGGACGGAAAAAAACAGCTATCTGGCTTTCAGGTCTTGGGGAAGAGCCACAATAGGGTGTGAGGTTGAACAGAGGAGTCTGGTCATGTGATCTGGGAACAGGGAGAAAAAAACAAAACCCAGCCATAAAAGATCAATAACAAAGCACAGACAATGCAAATTAATGGACTTACCAACCGGAATTCACCCCTTCCCAGGACTTCTCAACTCCCTCCCTCATCTGACACTGGCATAATAAACTGTCTGTACAAGTAAATTACATTCACTGAAAGTTCATATCAACCACAGTTTTGACCTTCAAATATAAACATTTTGTGTTTTTCTTTTTTTTGGCCTGTTATAAAGCCTCAGATGCGTATTTGAACTGTACCTGTTAACATCAGAATATAAAACTGCTAATGAAGACCTGTGACTTTTTTTTTTCTCTTTGGAGCAAATACCAAATGCACGAAAGCTTTCACGTCTCATTTACCAGGACGCCATTCAGCATCGATCAGGCGCACCCTTTTGAAAAGTAATCACACCCCAGGATGGTATGAAGTAAGCCACCGCCATCTCCGGAGAGTGTGAAGCACATGAAGGGGGCCCCTTTGTAAAACAACCAATAGGCTAATAGAATTACAGCATGTGATCGATAGCTACAGATGTAACACATACTGTGAAAGAAAGAAATGTATTGATATGTTTCCGTACGCTCAGTCCATTAACCCCAATGGTCATCCTGGGGGAAGAGAGCCAATCGATATATCTTTGTGCTGTCTCGTCACTGCTCCAGTTAGCAAGGCTTCGGAATATCACATGATGAAAGCATTCTAGCTAAAAAATTTTTTATGCAAGTAGCAGAAAACTCCAGAACCTTTACCTTCCAGAATGCCCAGAGCAATTTACTTTGTAGATTGTTGTCTGTTAACTTTCTTTAAACTGTGCAGAGTCGTGCTTCATTGTTTCCGGCCTATTGCAATTAGCCCACCGCCACTGTCAGCGCCAGCTCTGACATGCTAACGTAACTTGGCAGCAGCTAGTGTTAATCCTTGCCCAACTTGTGAATTTTTCCATTTATTCTTACACTTCAAATTTCTTTTTGCTTTCAGATCTCGGGTTTTATTGTCGCGCGTTTGGAGGGACACAGTGAAACGCTTGTGCTGCGGTTGCGAGGGAAGTGAGGACGGGACAAACAACGCTGCAGTACAGGATAAACAAGGGCACTACACAAGGAACAAGATCCGCATACCCAGACGGGAGAGGAGGTCGAGTGTAATCACTGCTAGGACTGGTACACATGATCCTCCTGTTTAATACGGGGGACATTCTAAGTGGCTAAGCCACCACGCAGGACACCACAGATGTTTATACAAAGCTTTGTGTTTATAAAAATACCAGCAACACTTAACTAACATTGTAATTGAATGGGGTGGTGAGTGGCTCACCGATTATAATCACCTAAGACCAGAAGGTCACCAGTCAAATCCCCAGCCTCAGCAGAATAGTCACATTTCCATGGGTCCTTGAGCAAGGCCCCCAGTTCAGAAAGAGATGCTTCACAATCTATGTGCTAATGGAAAATAAAGGATCATTTCTTTAACAGTACATTCCTACCAAGAAGTACAGCCAGACTTTGCATTCAGAACAGCTTCAATTCTTCTTGAAATGCTGATACACAAACTGTGTTTAGTGGGATACTGGACTATTCTTCACGAAAAAGCCTCCAGTTCTTTGAGGGATGAAAAAGCTGGAAATCTATTTCACACTCTGTGATCCAGAACATCCCCTAAAAGTTCAATGATGCTTAGATCTATTGATTGGGGAGGCCATTGGGGGCATGTGACTTCATCCTGTTCATGAAACTACTCTTGAATTTGCTTAGCAGTGTCTACAGGGGCATTATTGTCTGAAAAATATGGGATAGTTATAAGGTAACAGTAAACCCATCCAGACGCATGAAAAAGGATAAAAAAAATCAGACCATATTCCTTATCTCTGTTGTCAGCTAAGCTCTGTGGTAAATTTTTGAGGTTCTCGCTTGTACTGTTTAGCAAATATCTTATTAAGCATCTCTCCCTGTAGATGAGCTTCGACCAGAGGGCACTGAAGGCACTCTTCCTCATTCTCTGGGCAGTTTGTCCGTGGCTGGCATACGCCACCATGTTTCCCTTGACTAGTAGTTTTGTGTTTCTTTAACAGATATCCATGAAATTAAGACTGATTACTTGACCAACACATAGCTACATAGTTACTTTCTGCAGTTTACTGCATGTGTCAATTTACCCATTTTATTTGTGTTTGTTTGTTTGTTTATTTGTTTATCTGCAGCCTGTAAAAGTGGACTCATTAAAGTCAGGAAATATTTCCAAACAGATGCTGACATGCTCAGCTCATCCCTCACTCTGAACTTCAAGCTCAATCCTCAAAAGGCCCTAAAAATATTTAAGTGCTTTACTAAGTCACAGTGTGACAATTTAAGGTATCAAATATTCTCATATCATATAGTTAATTTTTTTTTGATCAATAAAAAAATTAAGTTATATTTTTTCCTAGATTCATTATTATCCAAGAGTCTCAGTGCTTAGAATCAGCTGACATCCAACCTATTTGACATTTGAAATTACTTGTTTTGCGAAAGGCTGATATTATTTTTAAGTATAGACGAGCAGTGCTGATTTGTTTGCTAAAGGGCAGTCGAGCCTTGTCTCCTTACTAGGTGTGCCAGTGTGTAATAAGAGTGAGACCCGCACAGTGCTCTGCAGTGATTATTAATGCACTGCCTGTGCAATGCACTGCTGGGGGGCAGGAAGCATGTCTTTCGTTCGCAATTTCCAATGTGCAGGTTGAATTCCAATTCAGCTTCAAAGTGAGCTTTCTGTGCGGCACAGAGTGAGGTCCTAATGGTGCCATTGAATAAGTTTATTTATTACTGTCAAAGTAGGTTTTTCCACCGTGTTTGTATTTTTAGCGTTTGATATTACAATGCTGGTCTCTCTAATGAATGTGGGTGCATGCATCAGTACTGTTTTTATTTGGGGATGTCGGTATCATTAATGCGTTTGCATTTCAGATTTAGGTGTCGGTAATGTGTTTATACTCGTGGATGGTGGCATGTCTAATGCACTTGTTTTTGGGCCTGTAGAAATCTCTAACGTGTTTGTACTCTGCCTTTGTACTGAAGCATGTAATTATCTATAATGTGCTTGTTTTTGGGGTTGTATAAATCTATAAGGTGCTTGCATGTTAGGGTTTATGTGTCTCTAATCTGTTGACATCCAAGAATGTTTTATTTGGTGAGCCACTGTGCAAAGCTCTTTGGTGACCCTATTGCATGGTTAGAGGCCAAAATAAAATTAATCCTCCATAAACTGTCAGGTTCCCTCCCAATAAACCTGTTAGAGGGGTTGGGGGAATTTCCTGCGGATTTCCTTCTTTTTGGGTTCCTAAAATCTCAGATCGAAAGTGGAACTATGTGCTTCCTTACTGCCCCTGGGGCAGGTTTCAGCAGAGTGTGTTGAAATCTGAGCCAGATCTTCACTGGTGGTTTAAACTTTATGAAGCCAGTTCTAAACCTTCAACGTACCAAAGGCCCAGCAGGCTATAAACATGTGAGATAGCTGTGGAATAATTGATTTGCAAGCCCAGGTGGAGAGCTGCAAGTGATTATAGACTTATAGAAAATATGCGTTACACCATATTTTGAGGTTCTGAGAAATTGACCCAAAATTAAGTAGATTACTTTACAAAATCACGTTAGTTAATGTTTTACTTTAATTTTCAACACATATGTTAAATATGGCCCTGTTTGCACTTAGCACTTTGCAGTGTAACATGCGTCTTGGATGACTGGATCACAAGTGAACAGAACTAAATACATGTGAAAGACATGGGCGTAAACGGCGATGTGTCACGACTGTACACTTGAGATATGATTGTCCAAGACACACTTTAAAACTAAAATATTACCAGGGCCATTGTGATTGAAAAGGAGATGCAGTAATGCATGTTTTCCAGTCAAAACTCAGATTAAAATGTACACATCATGACTCCTATTAAAACTGATCTAATGAAATTCCAAACATCATTCTTAGAGGATATTTTAGACAATGGCGAAAGCAGCCATGTGACATGGGATTATGCACGAAAGACGTAATTTCTGACTGAATATGACAGGGATATGGCAGTTATATGTATGGGGTAGCCATCAGGGGGTAGTTATAGGTATGGGGTAGCCATAGGGGGGCAGTTATAGGAATGGGGTGGCCATCGGGGGGGCAGTTATATGTATGGGGTAGCCATCGGGGGGCAGTTATGGGTATGGGGTAGCCATAATAGGGCAGTTATAGGTATGGGGTGGCCATCAGGGGGTAGTTATAGGTATGGAGTAGCCATATGGGGGCAGTTATAGGTATGGGGAAGCCATAGGGAGGCAGTTATAGGTATGTGGAATCCATCAGGGCACATAATATGTATGAGGTAGCCATCGGGGGGCAGTTATATGTATGGGGTGGCCATCGGGGGCTGTTACATGTATGGGGTGGCCAACAGGGGGCAGTTATAGGTATGGAGTAGCCACCGGGGGGCAGTTATAAGTATGGGGTAGCCATAGGGGGGCAGTTATATGGATGGGGTTGCCATCAGGGGGCAGTTATATGTATGGGGTAGCCATAGGGGGGCAGTTACATGTATGGGGTAGCCATCGGGGGGCAGTTATATGTATTTGGTTGCAATCAGGGGGCAGTTATATGTATGGGGTTGCAATCAGGGGGGCAGTTACATGTATGGGGTAGCCATCGGGGGGCAGTTACATGTATGGGGTATCCATCCGGGGGGCAGTTACATGTATGGGGTAGCCATTGGGGGGCAGTTACATGTATGGGGTATCCATCCGGGGGGCAGGTACATGTATGGGGTAGCCATAGGGGGGCAGTTACATGTATGGTGTGGCCACGCCACAACCTGTTTCTTCTGTAGTTCCACGTAGAATATCTAATAATCCATATTTTGTAATACATGGGGTGGCCAGGCCACAACAAAAGTCCTGAACTCTGACAGGAAGTTATGCAGCTATACTTTGGCACAAAACACTATTAATTACTCATCTATCCAAGGAAATGAAAAGTTCTACTTTGTTCAGGAATTACTTTGCTAATTTAATATGATAAGGATGCTTGGTGGAAAGCCATGAAACATGACAGGATGTTGGTCTATTTTAATTCAAGTTGAATTTGCTGTCATCATAATTTGAGGCCTGCTGAGCGACAGCCCAGCAGGAAATGTTGTGAGTGAAACATGAAGTATTTAATGATTAGCAGATGCTTATTTGAGGAGAAGCAGGGGGAAAAAATGCACTGAAGTTTCATGGGCGTCTAAGTTGGCTTCCTGTTTTCGGAATGAGAGAGTGACAGATTCTTGCGCGTCACCCGACTACTTTAAATTATTGAAGAGCGGCTGAATATCGCTGGAGAAGTGATCTGGTGACAGATAACACCCAGGAAGAGGACAGCAGGTGGAGGAATAAGCATGGCTCCTTCAAGGTGTGGACGCCTTACTTTGAGGGCGAGAAGGTTTCACTTTGGACCCTTGAGATTGCTTTGCTACCCTACTTCTCTGTGTTTTTCTCCACCACTGGAGAGTTCTGGAAATTACAGCTTAAGTTGGCCTAACTTGCTCCGCGATACTGCTGTGTTGACAGTGTCACTGATGAGAGGAAATCTGGGTCAACTGGTAAGAGGCCTCCATTAACGCAGCAAAACCATCAAATAATGGGCATAACAAAGCAGTTAATCTGAATACCTGATAGCGATGGAAACACAATACGCATCACAGTGACCAGATCACTCTGGAAAGGCAGTGGCGTCTCTAATTGCGTCTGACCCCCTTCGCTTCAGACATACGCATCTGACTAAGAGTCTGCTCACTGATGCCCCCTGCTGTAAGTGATGCACAAGGTCAATTTTTCTCTGTTATGTCTTTTCACCCTTTGATTGTGGCTCATCTAAAACGTGTCTCCTTCACAGTGCGGACAGGTTACAAGCACCATCCTTTAAAGCAAAACTGTTTCCCTTTACATCATTTTTCCCCCTGCCAGAGCCACAGGCAGATAACAGTAACAACCTGTCGATAGGTGAGGCTAAAAGCTGATTGGATTGATTTCTCTCTCCGCCACTTACTTTATATCTCTCTCTACCTCAAGGCCAATTCTTTCCCTTTTCATGTCTTCCCAAACCATGTCTGCAGATACGCTTGTCATCCGTGATTGAGATTTGTCAGCTTGCCAGAGTATCTGTGAGTCTCGTGAGCCCTGAACTGCAGCGGCAGAGGTCCAGAGCAGGAACGGGAACCTCCCAGATCTGCAGATACTCTGAGAAATTAGGGGTCAGAGGAATAGAGCTCATAATGTCAGAGAGATGAAGCTGCACCCATCCCCGTTGCCGACAGCGTAGGGGAACAGCCCGTCCTGTCCTTGAAATCTTGAATGAATCTTCTGGAAATCACTTCTACCAATTTGGGCTGTCAGAGTTTTCAGTCTCACTGTTCATTATTATGCTGGCTGCTGCTAAGGAGTGCTTTATCTTTCTTACGTACCAGACCTTCTCTTAAATCACTGAAGAGCAAATAAGCTGAAACGGTAAAGTAAAAATCTATGTGGGCCTGTTTTTTGTAAAATGTGACGAATTGTCATTTTAGTGACTTATGTAGTACATTGCTATTTGAGCAAGCATTTTGGATTAATTATTATACTTCATTGGTGAGAAAATTTAATTAAGACATCTTTGAGCTCAGAGTTGTTCCTGAGCATAATAATAATAGTATATTTCAATTCAAGTAGACTAGTTCAGATTATTATATGTCTATTATTAGCATGAAGAGCTAGAACAAAGAGGAAAAATAAAAATTTAGAGAAGGTCAACAGATGGTTTTTCTTTATAAATATTTCATTAGTTGATACACAAATCTTCTGAAAAGAAATGTAGTGTTCATGGTCGGCACTGACACTCTGAGCAACAAAATTTCAGTTTAACTCCATAAAAAAATGTCACTATATCTGATTCCTGGGTTCAGAAAGAGTAACAAAAACAGAGAGATTAATGAGATTCAGGGGGTTAGGGTTTACTCCTTCTGGCAGGCTAATGCGTATTTAATTATAGTTGCGATCAAATTAAACTACACATAGCGGGATGAGTGGGCTACGTTGTTTGAATGTAATTTCGGCTTATGTTTAATGTGTTTCGCACGGGCATTAAAGACTCGGGCATGTAAACCAAGCCAGGATGGCCAGAGACGGAGGGGGGGTGACTGGAAAGTGCCTGAAATGAAGCAGGACTTCAGTCTGATGAACCAAAAGGAGCTAGAGGAGTCGCGACCAACTCCTAGGAGGTCACCAGGAAAAGTCCAAGATGGCTGACCTCAGGAGAGCTGCAGCAGGCCAGTATCAGCTTTGATGGATTTGATGGATATTTGCGTTGTTCATCAGAATCGCTGAGCTGTCGCGGGTCGTTAAAGGCGTTTCAGGCTGTCATTACTGCAAGGCTGTGACCTCCACAACAGTGACCAGCAGAACAAGCTGCACGCACATCTCAACACTCATTAATAAGTAATGAAAGCCTGCAGTAATTGGAAGAGTCTTCCTAGTTCTGTCTGCTGCTGAGGCATTAGACCATGGTGCTCTGTGTTTGATATAAAATAAAAGAAGATGAATGTTGTTTTTTTTAATATTGGAAAATGGGAACTAGATTCAGTGGCTAAGATGGGAACAGAGGGGCACATCAGTGTCAGGCAGAGACATTCAGCAGCACACCTAGGTTCCTTTGAATAGAAGAATCTGTTGAGTAGAACCTGTAAAACTTGAGAGAGGTGTCGAATAGCACTGATCTGTCATGTGATTTTGTACGGGAAAGGCATTGTGTCAAAAATATGAAAATAAACCAAAATGTAACTCAAAATGAATAGAAAATGAGCAATGGAGCAGCTGAGATGAAATGAGAGGCAGCGTCTCAGCATCATGGAGGGTTAGGGTTTAGTCCTGGGGGGTTCTCGTTCCTGGGTATAGTGTGGGAGGCATTTCACAGAATCATGGAGTTCAACTCCTAGAGGAAGCAGAGACTATCAGTCACCACATACCCCCCTCCCTCTCCTAAAGGCAGCTGTGGGTAGAATGCCAACAATCGAACCTTTTACAGTCACCCTTTCAGTCTTTCATTTCTGATAATCGTCTGTAAAAAAAAAAGCTTGATTAACACTGATTTCAGTAATTACCCAATTGTACATGTGCTGTGATTGAGTTTTTAAAATAATGAATCATTTGCGCTGTTCCTTTTCCTTTCAGTTGTCAGTTTGGACCATCATCAAGTGGAAAACGAGATGGACAGAAAAGCAAGTTTTGCAGCTTCCTGGCAGACCCTGTGGAGCCTATAACAGGAAGATTAGATGGCACAAGATACTGTGTAAAAGTCTTATGCTGTCAAAGAAAATGTTTAAAGCTATTTATCTGGCTAGTAAGTGCATAAAACACAATTAACATTCGAATGAAGGCAAAGGAATGGTAGCACAGCAAAAAATAACAGGAATTATTTTTGTTCTCCAAAAAGTTTTTGATATCTAGTTGGATAGCTAGATGAACATCGCTTAAGTTCCCAAACTTCTCCTCAGGCACACCCCAGCCATTCTATGTATTTATAAAATTTCACCACCAGCTTACTTAATTAACTTAGAACTTTGTGAGGTATTAATTAGTCAAACATGTTAGGTTAGGGGTACAGTCAGTCAACAACAAACACAAAGGTATATTGGATAATTACTGTAAATACTAAGGTGACTTAAGAGATTTTGAAACAGCTAAACTGACACTAAAATAATAGTCTGACACCAACATGAGACCATTTTAACATGGCAAACAGACATGCTACAAAGGAAGAATAGAGAATTAATACTACAATTAACAAAGGAGATATAGAAGGAACCGCATAAATGTTCTTATGTGAAAGGCAAACTAGTGGAAGCCCTTTGCCATATTAGATATTTTACTCATGCTATTATTTTGTTTTTTGCCTGCTGATCTCAGTGAAATGATGGATGGATGGGTGGATGGATAGATGGATGGATGAGATGGTGTACCTTCAGGGGGAGATCAGAGGAAAACATATCAGGGGAGCCTTACACTTAATCTGTCTTTCCATTACTAAGAAGATTACGTGAAGTCAATCCTGGAAACTACGGAGAAGAGAAAGCATGCATCATCCGGAGGTAGCCTGGGCCTGATGCTATGTGGCCACACTTTATCTCTCATCGGTAGCCACATCATCGTGGCAGGAAGGCCTCTCATTGAAACAGCTGTGATCATTATAATCATCACAGAGAGCAGCTCCGGCGCAGCCACAAAGCCATGAGTATTTACCCCACAGGACGGGCGTGTCAATGCCATTCATATTCCCCATCAGCTGCTGCCGTTGGGGGCAGACATTAAAAGAGAAAAGAGTTATTTCTTTTCTTTGCATAAAAAAAATATAGCAAAACCAAATCAACAGACCTGCCAGACTTTTCCAGTCGATTCTGTTTAATTATTAATGTTTTTTTTACAGCAAGACCATATTTTAAGATTACTTGACATATTTACATATAAAACTAGTCTGAGAATTTCTCACTGAAACATACCAAATATAAGGACCTTTAAAATAATTCATGTTATTTATACTTGCAAATGTTGGAATTTATGTGTTTATGTTCTAGGACACATTTCTTGTTTCAGCAAAAGGACAACATGTTAACCACTCAAAAGGGAGATCTTTTCTTTCATGGGTTGAATCAAGTCATACCTCTTGCTTCAGTCTGCGGGTCTATTTAATTAATTTTGTTTTGCATGTGCACACTGCATCACTGCCAGTTATCTTATACTCCATAATGAAGATGAAACAGACACCTCTGCTGTCTGGCCCTGTCATCCAGTGATCAAGCTTCACGTCACACGGTCTGTTGTTCTGAAAGCATGATGTCAAAATTCACCATACTTCAGTATGGTGTTTCAATACTTCAAACCAGTGTCCTCCAAAAATACAAAACTATTCCAAATATTTCTTATATAATATCCTAAAGTGCATACATTTTTATGTGCATATATAATATAATGAATCTATTCCAACTGTAAACATCTGTTTACTCATAGGAGGAAAGCAACATGCATAGACTGTTGGCATGTTGCACTCAGCACTGTTAGTTGTCACTGGATAATGCCACACAGGACATATTGTTTATTTGAGAGCAGTGTTCATTAACCATTCTGTCTGAAAGTCTGTGCAGCACAGTTGGAAAACAGAATGCCGAGTCAGCAGACAGTTCCCCTGACCAAGCGTTCCTGCGCTCATCTCTGACCACATGTGGCAGAGTCTGCCGCCAGCCTGCCAGCTGTGCTCCTGACGCCATCTCCTCACCGCGGTAACAAAGCCTCTTTTCCCACGCCTGCACCTTACATCTCCGACATTGATGCCTCCCTTTCTGATGGGTCCATTCCCACAAGGCATGAATGTGCCGTAGCCTTGATGACCTGGAGAATGGCAGACCACCTGCCCTCTTATTCAAGTCTTTCAAAACCATCTTTAAATGAACCTATTATATTTCAATCCCAGAATGCATTTCTCAGCTGATACAAGCTCGATTCCAAATGTCAACACATGGTTGAGTATCTCTTTATTATAGTTGCCTTTTCACTCTTCCCTCCCTCTCATAGTGCCTATTCATCCATCCAAACATGACTGCACCATTCAGACTCTTGGGCCACCAGATTCCCCTGACATCCGTTGCTCAGGTTAACATAGTAGACAATGCAACAAGCCAGTGTCTCTCAGGAATTATCCTCAGGCGACCTGTGGCAGGAGATCGTGCAGGGAATGGTTTGGGGACTGATCTCTTCACTTGTCACTGTATATAACCTTCATTTGGCTCAGTTCTGTCCTCTAATTTTTTTTTACTGCTGCTACTTGGATGACAACCAATTCTGCCTCCATTTCCCTGCCTCCCATGGTCCCACACAGGTTTCTTCCCGTATCACATCAAACCTCGCCAATATCTCCACCTGGATGACTAACCACCATCTGCAACTCAACCTGTCCAAAAAGGAGATGTTTTTCATCCCCCGCCTGTGATTCATCCCACCGCAAACTTGCCATCAACCTTGCTTTTGACCTCAGAGGGCTCATGTTTGATCTGTCCAAAAGAACGTTCCACCCCCCTCACTTTCCCATCCATTGGCTCAGTTCTTATTTACTTACACACTGCAAAGAGCTTGATAACTCGTCAGCCTTCAAGCAAACACAAGCACACCCTCAGAAATTAATCAAGCACTGCTCCTAAGCATTCAAAATTGTAGCAAGATCTCAGGCGTTTCTGTCATTTCTCCCACATTTAAAAACTCATTATTTCAGGACTCCTTGATGGAAAATAATGAAGGCGAACACCTGGAAAAATTATTTCAGTAAAGGTACAATTCCAGAGGCTTGGTAGTGGCGCACAGGGCAGTGTACAAGCAGGACAGTCTTACCTCTTGAATGGCATCTCCTCTGGGTCCTGCCTGACAGGCTGGAAATCATACCCTCTCTGTTTCCCCACTGTAGCCTCACTGAACTAGAACAGATTTTTATTCACTCCCAGGACTCCAGAGTCACTTTCACTCAGCAGCACTAAAACCCCCATCTGTCTGTAGAGCACTTAATCCCAGAAGCCATGAAATTAGGACAAGAAGTGATATGTGATTGATTTTATTGTTCAACTGATAAACATTGTTTTTGAATGATTACAAAAGCTAGGTTTCCCCATACGAAATGGCTGGTATTGTCAGTTACAAATAAAGAAA
The DNA here is from genome assembly GCA_019775915.2 of Cyphomyrus plagiostoma. Lineage (NCBI taxonomy): Eukaryota > Metazoa > Chordata > Actinopteri > Osteoglossiformes > Mormyridae > Cyphomyrus > Cyphomyrus plagiostoma. Next base: position 638,342 of record JABFEA020000130.1, on the reverse strand, counting down.
TGCAATAAAAGAAAATTCTTACCATTACATGGCTATTTCTGTTTTAATGGCATTATACATGCACACATATATAAAATGATAATTATGTGATTTTATTTATAGCAGGTATTACCATTAATACACTATTCTGACACATTGTTTGTAGGTGCACAACCTGTGATATGTCACTTTCAGTAAACTTTTTTAATTAACGTCAAATCTTATAACTAAGAGCTGTTTCATGATTGGCTTTAGTGCAAAGCTTCTCACTGTGCATGTGTATAGCTTGAGTATGGAGGCAGGAATCAGTCAGTCTAATTAAGTGTATGAACCTGTGATGATATCTGTAGCTCCTCTCCTATCTATCGAAGAAAAACACCATCACTTCAAGGCACAGATTGGTCACAGTTTTCATGCGCCTTCCTGATTATTCTTGAGATTTTTCTTGATATGCTTCAGTCTTACGCATTGATTACTCGTTACGTGGTTCGCTGATGTCTCATCTTTTCTTTTCACTTTTTAAACTTTTTATTCATCTAACAGTAATATAAAGACAAACTATTTGAAATTATTGTCAATGACATGGATGAATGGGTGGATGGATGGATGGATGGATGATGGATGGATGATTCTGAACTAGAAAGAACAGGTACAGCTTTAGATAGTAAAACTTTCTTAACAGGCACTACAATATCAAAGTGCTGTTAATATTTATCCGAATAAACATAGATAATCAGAGCAAAGTAAAATTAAAGTGTATTAAGGTCAAATGCAGGAATGCATGTACACATGGAACTGTATTCATTTTGTGTGTTTGATGTATTTTAGAAAAAGAATATTGTTGCTTATAATTTTACATGCCATAAAAATTCTGCTAACTCATTGTCAGTAACTTCATGAATAGTGGGGGAGTGATAGTGTGTATACTCTATACTGTACAGGTACGGCTGGGATTGTTCATTTATAGACGGTGCTGGTCAACTCATTAGGCAACATTAGGGTGCCATCTTCTGAGACTAAGTGAAACTGGGCAGTGAAGTTTGCCTGCAGGGGCCTGGCACAGGGCATAGAGTTCCCTCATATTTTTCTGCAGGCTACTCTGTTCTTATGTCCACAGTGCAACGAACGGGAGCTGCATGCATTACTTTGCCCTATCCTGGAACGGGCACTTGCATTCTGTCACGGATGCCGAAAGACCTAAGAGAGAATATGTTACGCCAGGAGATTCACAACGTATACAGTAACTCGCCCTCATCTCCTGAGTACCTTTGTTGTTGTTCCAGCCACTTGCCTGTGTATTCAGTCAAAGACGGCTTTTAAGAAACAGTGGAGAAGCCTATAAAACAACATTTATGTTCTAACCTGACATTCATCACTTATGCACACCTCGTATTCATGGACATGATCTTCAGTTGTGTATATGGACCCTGCAGGTTTCCCCAGGGCTCAACAAGACAGAAATTAGGGCATCTTCAGGAGAATATGAGGTTGACAAGTGATCAGCATCCATCCATCCATCATCCATCTATCCATCCATCCATCCATCCAATTTATATATCTATCTGTAATCATCTATCAGTAGCGTATAACTTCCAAGGAGGCTGCATTGTGTAATGCCCTACATCTCTATACAGGAGCAGTGAAGCATATCACAACTTTCCTCTACTGTCTACTGCATGTTCTTGGTTCACGATTGTTTTCCAGGACATATCCAAAGCTGGGGACAGAAGGTATGCCTGGTAGCCAGAGCTGATGACCTCCTAATCCAACCCTCAACCTGCACCGCAAACTCGTTTCAATGCTACACTTGCAAAAGCATTGGTCAGAATAGGAATGACTGTTGACATTTCTGAAGATTCAGCTGCTTTTATTTACTCAGGGTTCTCCATAAAGGAGAACATCACTTCCTGTCCAATGCTGGTGTTGTGGACCAAATTAGCACAGACACCCCCTAGTGGCAGAGATGCCAGACACTCCATTACAGAGTAGGTTTTTAGTTAATGACCTTCCCCCAAACAGGATTTTTTTTTTTTAATTAAACCATTTAATTTATTCCCTCCACATTTTCCAGAGCTCTGCAGTTTGTCTTTTCTGAAAAATAAAATATCATTAATCTTTTTCAGTATGCAAATTCCATCAATATGCAGGTTATACAATGGCAAGCGATTGTAAATGCTATACTTGTTTGTCGTGTTCAAGTTTTTGCAATTTCTAGTTTAATTTTTGTGTTTTGTAGCTTTTTAAATTCTATTTCAGTCTCTGGTCTCCTTTTGTAAAGATGCCTCACAGTGTTTCTTCCCATGCTGAAAGCCATGGAAATATGCAGTCAGCGACTTTTTAGTAATGCTTCTGTGTCATTTTTTCCAGTAAGGATCCATTTAAATTCTTCTGTTTGCGATGATTATTTGCTCTTATGCTGTGAGCTCTGTAGCTCCCGTTTCTTCAGCTGATATGCAAGTGACTGTCCCGTTTTAAGTGAATGCAGTCAAATCTAGATAATCACGGTCATTGAGAAGGTTGTTAACCACCCCTTACGATTGCAGCTAACATGTACTGGGAAGGTTTTGGTTGGTCAAGCTGGCTAGCTTAAAGAAGTTTATTAACCCTCCATTGTGTTACAGTCTTCTGTCATGAATTGAGGAAAACCGGTAACATTGTAACAAAATTTGTTAGATACTGTATCTAACAGCTGCTATACTCTTGTTGATTAAGCATAAATAAGACATGAGGTTGCAGTGAATTAAGAGGACTGAAAAAACACAGGTTGGTGTGGTGAATCTGGCTTGCTGCTGTTTCACGCCACCAGGCAGAAGCAGGAAATAATCCGAACCGCACGGATCCGCAGATGCATCCTGCTGTTTGTGGGCCGTTGCAGGTTAGCAGAGCAATGGCTGCTTCGCATCTGAACCCCTTGATGTGCGAATGCCTCTGGACATCTAAGTCCCATCAGCAGCTGGGCGCCCTCCTTCACAGTGCCGCCGTGTCCGCAAGCGAACGGCATCATTCAGGGGGACAGCGCGGCTTGCCATCAGGCCACAGAACGCGGGCAGCGAGTTCATTTTGCCGAGGTTGGCCTAGCGAGTCAGACGGATTTCAATCCAAGCAGGCGGCTGCTTCTGCTGCATCCAGGATGAAGGGTCTCCGGCAGGCAATTTGCAAGTCTTATGGAATGCGACCAAGTCAGGATGGACAGCATTCGCACATTCGACCTACAGTGTCCTGAGGAACTTTGGCTATTCTCAGAGGAAATGAGAACATCGAGTTAAACTTCTTTTTAAATTCAAATTTATCATCCAGCTTGATTTATAGCTTGATCTGCAGGTTTTGCCATGCCATTGTCTAGTGAAAACTCCCTATGTCCACTCTTAGATTTTTGTGACTATTTACCATAAATATACTATAAATATACTATTATATACTATAAATATGTCCATTCTCATCTGTCCACTGTTTCACATCTAATTGATCAATGAAAAAATATTTTATGTTGTAATCCATTGAACTAGTATTAATGTTAGTAATAGGTAACATTTGCATTCACGATGCCTGTTTATACCAATTACATTATATCACTAATTTTAACAATGACATCGATAGCTGACTAACTAACATTGTTCTTAATTGTGAATATAATTACACAAAAAATATCTGGGGGGGGGGGGGGGGGAAGGGTGCAACCCAACATATACCCAAAGTCAAACACACAACCCCCCCACCCATCGGTGGCAGCTTTTGTTAAGTTGCCCCAACCAAAAACGGAAAAGCAGGAACCCACACCCCCTT
>JABFEA020000130.1:608566-621400 GCA_019775915.2 Cyphomyrus plagiostoma | reverse complement strand
CCCACACACACCCCACCCACCCCACCCCCCCCCCCCCTCTCCCCTGCTCGTGGCGGGGGGCGGGGGCGCCCCCCCCCCCGACACAAATCATGAGATCTCTGGGCAGACCTGTGTGTTTACGAGTTAAAATTAAGGGTACAGTTCCATGCTGTATATCCATAATGCTGATGCTGCGATGGCACTGGGTGACTGAGAACAGCCTCCCTCGGAAGCAGAGTCAAGCAGGGGCAGGGGGGCCTGGCCTGCAGTGCTACAGCGCTCAGTGGTGAGCTCTCTCACTCACGACGTCCTGGAGGCGTTTCAGCAGCACATCCTTGCTCTCCTGGCACGGTCGCTTGGACGGGGAATCCGGGTAGTCGCCCTCCATGGTGAAGACCCGCTTGCGGCTCACACCTCCTTGCCGGATCATCTTGTTGATGTCGTTCAGCTCCTGAACACAGTGGGAAGGGGGACAAATTACATTTAATTCACTTTGCAGGTGCCTGCATCCAGACGTGCAGGGGCTAAGTACAGAGAGGCGACATGTCCAGTATTCTCATTAGAATAAAGCTGCTGTTAGCTGGGTCGCCAAACTGCAATGGACAGAAGATTGAAGGAACAGAACATACTGCTCTATGCCGGAATGGCCCATGCTGGGCAGAACTGCAATTTGCTGTCAATCATAGCAGACCGACCAATCAAAGTCCTATGTCTATGTCTGAGCCTGATAGGTGCCAACAGAAAGAAATATTGGATGACAGGGTAAGGGGGAGTAGACTTGCCTTAGAGGGGCTGCCGTTGAACTTGTAGGTGAAGGCAGAGCTGGGGGTGATACAGGAGCCATTCTTGTGTGGGGAGACGTAGATGAAGTGCCTCTGGGACACGCGGCGAGGTGACAGTGGCTGCGCCCTCACAGACGGGAAAGGGGAAAGAGGCGGAGCCTCTGCCTGAATAGAGGAGAGTGGACCGTTCACACTGGCAGCCCCAAAGGTTACATCAGGACCAGCACGCTTGCTACCGTGTGGGTTTTGATGCAGTCATCGGCTTTTACGAGACAAAAGGTTAGTGCTAACATATGTAAGCCGAAAGGGCAGGTCGAAAGCTCATTTTAAAATCTGTGGAAGGACACCATTACGGAATGAGGGGGAGAATCGATACACAGGAAGGAAGGCAGTTTAAGATGGACGTGATTGTGTAGAACATCAATAATGAAAATGCAGCGGCAAATTTAACACAGACAAGAAAGCCCTGTGGTAGCCTACCCTGCTGTCGGCGCTGGGAGCGGCGTATTTCACCGCAAAACCCTTCATCCTCAGCACATAGACCGAGTTGTAGAACTGGATCAAGTCACCCCGCTCTTCTAAATCTGCTTCTGAGTCCTCCTCTGCACCTGCAACACACAAACACACATATATCAGAGCAAGGTCAGACATTTTTTTTTTTAAGAACCTAATGCGCGAACTTAGAAAATGCATTTGAAGACAAACTCCCTGGGTGGAGCAGAGTGTGTATCTGCTGAAAGGCCTTTCAGGAGTGTAGCCGCTTTCCTGCTCTCTAAGGGTCATCCACAGCAGCTTAGCTCCAGCAGCCAGCTGCAGAATCACCTTCCAGCAGTTGCTCTCTGGCCCCATTTATGCCAGAATGGATGACTCTGCATCCTCAGCTTCTTGGCTCCGGCACCATCACAATGTTTTCTGTGGCCGTTCAGCATGAGTTCACTGCACCATAATTGAGCCTTTGAATGCATCTGTTGATGCAGCACTTAGCAATCCATTTTTCAGTGAGTAATAAATTAGTATCAGTGGTGGGCACAGCTAACCAAAATGTTAGCTCCAACAACTGCTAATCCACTAACTCCAGTTTCATTTGATAATGCTAAACTGATAAACCACAATAAAAAAATGAGCAAAAGCTCATGATAACCGCTAACCTTTATTACATTAACATTTTTCATACCAAGAGCTCTAAAATGTTTGCCTATTTAACACTTAAGTTCCAGCTGTTGGACTGCAGTGATTACCAGGAGATGTTTATTACTTACCCAGTAGGGTATTGTTAGATTCTGTATTCTCCAAAATAAATCTGTGTTAAAATTTTCTATGAAATACCATTGCGAGATATAAGCATACATGATGGAGAAGCCCTATTTCACAAATGGCCCATGATGACATTTTGCCTTCAGTCAAGCCGCTAAAGGACTACAAACATGGTGCCGTTTGCCTGGATGTTCACAGAGGAAGAAGAGTCTCGGCTCCTATTGGTCTACAGCTCTGACAACTAGAACTCAGAAAATACAACCGGGGGCCCATATTATGAAGCAGCATCTATTACGTAACCAGATAACATGTGGGATTTATGGCAGTCTGGGGTAAGAGAATGAAAATAAAATCCTTAATCATGCTAAAACACTTCTTGATTTCTCCTTGCTGCTATACTTATAATTTGACTGCTGTCCACAAACAGGTGTCATTTGCATTTCGGCACCTGGACCAACTCCTGATGTGCGTCATATAATTTCACACTGACATTCAGTACTAGACAGGTCCTCTGACAGGCTGATTTGGGTATGGGGAGTCCCCCAGGTTAACATCATTCATATTCATGACCACAACTGTTTGCCCAGGTAGAGACAACTGAACAGAAACATTGACATACTTAGGTTATAGCTCTCTATTTATTAAACAAAGGAATTTGTGAATGGCTTGCAGGCGAGTGTTGTGCTCTGCACTGAATGCACTTAGCATTTTACGCCCATTCTGAACGAAGTTTCTAGAGTTGGCAGAAATACTAATTCAGTAACGAAAAAGTCAGCTTCGCTAATTAACAGTTAACGGATTAGTGGAAAGCCTGCCTAACACTGCTTAGCATCCAACGTGGGTAATCGGGTCCTCCGATTGCATGGCTGTGAAGACTCATGCAGGGACTAACTCTTCACCCTGACTGACAGATTACACTGGAAAAGGACTTTAATGTTTTAATTCACAGCATTTCTTCTAAAAGGGGAGTGTCAGGTACCCGGTGGGGGGGTATGGGGGCACTCACCTTGCTCACCAAGCTGGTCTACCCCTGGCTTGTTTTCATCAGAAGGCTGTTCCTTTCCTTTACACCGAAGGAGGACACTCCGATAAACCTGGTTATGGAAAAGGAATCCTGGGTCAAAACTAGGTTTTATCAACAAGCCTCTGAAGCTCATAGCCAGACATTTGAGTGGAGTTGGCGCAGTAGAGGCATCACTCACGTGGCTGTTGGCCTGTGGCTGGCTGCGGTAGCACTTCATGATGTCCTGAAAGGTGCGCTCCTCCTTTGTGATCTGGGAGGAAGGGGGCAGTAGGAGGACTTTAGCGAGATGCCAGAAGATGCAGAACAAGCCAGGCATGCGGAGACAGGGTGGCCCCCCAATCACCTTGGACACAATGTACACGGCACACATCAAGAGCTGGTCCAGGTGCCGGTCCTTCATCAGGTCCGTGCAGTGGACCATAGAATGCTCGAAACACGTCCAGATCTTTCCCCGGTGCTCTGCTGAGATGTCCAGCTTCAGGCACAGGTCCCGCAGCCGCACGCTGGCCAGGTGATACACCTGCATGAACCGGGGGGGGGGGGGTACTCACAGGTGAGAAATGTTATACGGCCTGGGGGTAGTTTCCATGGATACAGAAACAAACCTGACTGATGTGGAGATGAAGAGCTTTGCGTTTCAGGTCATGATCAGCCTACGGGAGCAGGAACATAACTGCTCTAATGCGGCACGGTATGATATGAAGTGGGACAAGAACCACAAATCAACAATGCAGGTGGCAGCTGGAACATTTCAGGCAAGATTCAAGGAATTAGTGCCAAATTCTAACTAATTCTTCAAGTCCTGCCTGGAATTGCCAAGCTGCAGATCCTTTGCCAAAATTTTAATAAAAATGAACAAAGCACACAATTTTCACTATACAGAAACATCTCTGCATTTGAAATAAGTGCATTTATATCTCCGATGCCATGTGACACCTCTCAGAAGTGAGATTCGTCCCCATATCACGGCCTTGACAAGGACAAAGTCCGCCGGACCCTGAGGGACCTGCACATCCAGAGCAAGTGAGCCCAGGGGGTCTGCGTGGCTCCCGCTCCGTCCCAAATCACGGATACAAATTCAAATATGGGCGCAGCTGTGTCCCACTCAGAGCCAAGCTGACAGCCAACTTCTGCCACACACATTTATTAAATCATGCCAGCAACGTGTATAAGGGTTTTTCATCCACTTCTCCTCTCAAGCTTACATGAAGTCCATTACACTTAAATATGGAAAATGTGAAAAGCGACTCATTAGTTGTGCTGTTTGACGTGACGTGAGTATTTAGGGAACGCCCTGGATCACCTGCTGATCCCCCAAGGCTGTCCTGTTTCCCGCTCATATCCATCACATTCTTGCCACAGTGCAGTAACACCGGCATGTTTAGTGTCCATGCACCCCTCCCCTCCCCACCTCTCCCTTCCCCACCTTGCGGAAGAACAGTGCCAGTGAGCCAGTTCGCCGGGGCTTGTGGGTGCTCTGGCCTTCTGTGGGTACGGCACCCGGGCCAGGCCGGCCTGGGGAGGCAGTGAGCAGAACCTGAGCCGTTAAGGGCACAGACTCGCTGGGCTGCACCTGGATGATGGTGATTCCCCCGAAGTCACTCTTCATGCCTGAGCATAAAGGGCATTAAAAAGGATTAAGAGTCTCTGGGGCCGGCAGCTGTACCCCTAGGTGGAGGTAAAGGTCTGCGGTATAAACCATGCTAAAACACACAGCAATTTCAGGGGCACAAACAATTGAGCTTTTACAGGCAAGACAGTTAATGAAACTACTGAGGTTTTTATAGCTGTTAAAAGCTTAAATCAGTTTAGCGCCAGGGTCATTAGCGTTGGCCAAAAAGAAAAAAAATTAAATAACCTACAACTAAACAAAAACAACAAATGCTGCTTCCAAACTGAAACTAAAGAAAAAATGTCAAGTACTTGTCAATAGCAGTTTTTAAAATTTTTAGGATTTTTTTTTTCTTTCTGGCCACAGTGTTACATTGCTAATAAAAACACACATAAAACTAAATTGGATTTCAAATGAAATTGAATCAATATATATATTAAAAAAACTAGAGCACTGATTAACGCAGTGGTTCACAACCTTCTGCTGACCCCATAGGCATTTTTTTTCCCCTAGAATTAGTTTTTGATCACGTTTATTATACTGTGTTGCAAATACAGAGTAGCCAGATTAGTGCACAAAAGCTTGTCTTGATAAGGCTGAAGGTGATTGCGATATTTTATTTGAACTCGTATTTATTGATATAATAAATTGATAAGTTGATATGAACGTGAAAGAATACAGTTGTATGTAGAGCTGGGCGATATTGTCTAAAAATAAAATCTGATTTGTTCACAATAAATCCGATTTTCGATTTTCCCCTCCCCTACTCAAAATCAAATCAAAATGACAAATAAATGGTTCAAACCAAGGTTTTAACTTTTATTGTTTTTTGTTATTTTTTACTTTAGGGTTAAAGTGCAATCTGACCAGCCAAAAAAGATGCTTGTACGTAAGATGGCAGACCATGCTGTTGTAAACACGTTTAGAAACTTTTAGCATGTTAATGAATCCCGGCTGTTCCACAGTATGTATGGGCACCATATCTTTTGCAATATACATGGCGACAACGTTTGTTATTGCCTTCCACCGTGCCCCATTCCTATCATATGGCACACGGTTCCAAAACGTGTCAGGGACGGTTGCTTGCTTAACTTTGGATGTTGTGCTGGTGCTGCAGGTATTTTCATTTCACTAGGAGCTGCACTTCTCCCACTCCGCAGTGTGCCTCTGCTTTAGGTGCTGGAATAAATTTGTCGTGCTGCTACTTTTGGTTGCAAGTTTCTAAACAGATTTTGCAACGGGGACTTGCTTGGTCTGTGTCTTGACAGTGCAAAACTGAACCATTTAATTGCCATGGTGTTTGTGTATCCGCTACAGTGTTTGGGTGAGGCGCTAATTTACCCGTGAAAAACGCCGCATGGCATTAGTTCCACTTTTGGCACCTGCGTGTAAAACAAGTAATAAAATCGATTTTCATGGTACCACAATGTTCGCCCTGAACAGTAAATTTGATTTCATCAATAAAATCGATGTATCGCCCACCTCTAATTGTATGTGGTGTTTTAATCACAATTTTTAAAAGAATAATTAGTTGGGAAAAAAAATCATCAGTGATCTCTTTTTATCAATTGCTAGACATTTCAGGGGACCCCATTTGAATTCCAGGTGACCCACATGGGTTCACGAACCTAAGGTTGAAAAACACTGGATTAACGTTTAGACGGGGTACCTTTCATGGGTATGCCAAGCTGCTGTGCATTGGCGGAGGCAGACATGGTGATAATGGTGTGTGCTGGGGACCCGGGCACGGCCTCAGCAGCACAGGGGGATGTGGGGATGATCTTTAGCATGCCACTGGGGGGCAGGGGGACCCGCCTAGTGGGCGACCCTGGCTGGGCCGGTGACACGTCGTCTCCAAACAGACGCCTCTTAGCACTGCCGGCCATGGGGGAGCTGTACCGGTCGTGAAGCGAGATGGGGGAAGGTGGCACATCTGCGGGTGGGGGTGGGGGGGGTCAGAGCATGCATCAGACATGGGGAGAGGGTGGCTCTCAAGCTCTGGGACCCCCAGATAAAGACTACCCCGCACAGGGAATTCCAACACACCCAGCACCCTCAGACTGAGGGCCAATGCCAGAACTCACAGTGAAGAGGATAAATCACAGAAAATCAAGGTTACACTGCAGTAACATTTTTATTTCCTCACCGTCACAAGACGTTCGGGAAGCTTTTTGACTTTATGCTGCACAGTGTAAACAAAAGTAGCTGCGCAATCCTTAAAGCTCCAAGTCTGCTTAAAATATAACCAACTGATGTCTACTCCTCCAGCGACTAATGAAACGATTAACTTCAATTATTTTTCAAATGCCTCTTACTTGAGCAGAACAACTACTTTTCAGTCAGCATGTAAAATGAAAAGATTCTGTACAGAACAAAAAAACGTGGAATTATACAATAACCACAGCATGAGTAGTTTAACTTGTTAGACGCATCTGCTAAATAATTATATAAAAACACAGTCATTTCCTACAATACGGATTCTGGCAGCAACTATGTATTATGAAGAGATTGGAATGGCGCTATAACAGGAAGTGAATCTCACCTTTGCGGGCACTTCCACTTCCGCCCAGACCAGTCCTCACCTCCCTGATGCGAGGGTGCATGATTGGGGAGAGGGCCACCAGGGGTAGGTGCACCGGAGCACTGCTGCCCCCCGTCTCAAAGCTGCTAGGGAAATTCACCTGCGGAGGGAGGGATGCTTATGACGACGACCTGCCGACAGAAATGCGAGAGAAAAACGGCAGCGGAAGCCCACGCGTGTCTGAAATGTAACGTCAGCGGCCACCATACGCCACTCCGTGCTTAATAGGGCTGTCACTTCACGGTTTTGTCACTTTATGCATTTGTACCGTTTTATTAAAAATTCACTGGCTCTACACACAACCAAACCCAAAATACGTACATGTGCCGGGACCAAGTTCTGACTTAAAAACTAAAAATCAAATGACAAATATGGCAGTGGCCATTTCCATGACATGGAAAACACAAATTGCTCTCCAGGCAGATACAGCCTGCAGACACCCATCAGCTGCAGTGTCCTCCTCCCAGATGGGTCTCACCTCTTTCACAGCAGGTACTTCCCGCAGGGGCCCTTTCGGAGTTATTCTTACCTCCTCCACCGTAGGGACCTTCATGTGCGCAGCGTCCAGTGCCTCCCACAGTGCAGAGTCACGGGCCCAAGCTCGGCACTCCAGGACCTGCTCCTCGATGCTGTTCAGGTGCTTCACCGTGTCCCGTGAAAGGCCCTCCTCTGAGCGGATGAACACCTCGATCACCTTGGATAGGATGGGGGAAGATTCAGGATGGAGTTTGCAGAAAGTGCTTTGCCGGCACACGGGTCACCACACGGCGTCCACGTACCTTGTAGAAGTAGAAGGGCCGCAGCCTGAAGACCTCGACCACCCAGGGGAAGGTGTGTTGCGAGCTGTAGGAAAAGAGAACGACCTCCAGGCAGCAGGCCATTAGAGAGCGGTGAAAGATGTCCTGCTCCAGGAGAACCTGTGATGGAAAGTATCAGGGGAACACACAAGAACATCCATCCCCAAAATGAGCAAGAGGAAACACAAAGGAAAATTTATTAAAGCAACCCATAAAGATGTCAGATTGCTACAGATGGAGCTAAAGATTACTTTCCTGTCGGGGATATTATTCAAACCAGAACTTGCTACTTGGGGTTGTTCAAGAACTAGGTACCCAGGTGGAACATAAACACTGACTGCTGTAACCCAGGCAGCTACAGTTACATGAGGGCATTTGTTCAGAGCCAGATTAATAAAAAAAAATCTGCTCCAGAAGAGGTGGCCTGAATTAGTGTTTTAAACACCTTTAATGTAAGGCGACATGGTAGCTAGACAGCCAGCACCAGCTGCTGGGGAATATTTACTTACTGCCATGTCTTTGCCCTGCAGCCGGCGGAGCTCCTGGACCATCACGTTCTCCAGTACCTTGTAATACAGGATTTCAGCCAGCTTGAACCTCTTCTCTGCAAAATCTGACATGGCACCAAAATGGTCAGGAGATGACATAAATCCAAAAGTTTGCCCATAAGCAACAGCTTCCGCTGCATCCCATGTTACTCATGACGTCACGCAATACAGCTCCCTCACCCATGTGAGATCCCGGGAGCTCTTCCGTGTCCTTCGTGTAGTGTTCCCGGAACGTCTCCCCCAGGAACTTCACTCGCTCCAGAATAGCATCTGTGGGATCTCGAGAGCACGACCTGGAAATAGCAGCAGCGAGTAAGATGCTGAGCAGCGCCAAGGGGAGCAGTCCTGAGGGAGGCACTTCTGATGCCTTTTGGTAAGTGTGCAGTACATGGCGACTGGAGAGCATCAGACCGTGGACAGCAGGAAACATGCCTGAACTTCCAGGCCGTCCTACTCACTTGAAGATCTGAAACAGGGCCTCGCTGGGAGCCTTGCGCAGTCCGGACACCATGCTCTGTAGCCGGCTGACACTCTGCGTGGCCGAGGACACTGGAGTCACCAGGACGTCTTTTTCCTTCAGGTATCCCCGGCCGGTCAGGGGGGTAGAGGGTGCGAACGAGCGTGTCTGCATGGGGAAAAGTAAACATGACCCTTCGAGCTCCAGCTCTGGATGTAAAGCTCACCCTGCAGCCATAGCTCCAGCTGCACCTTCTCAAAGTGCTGCTGTAAGTTACACCCCATCTGCAGGCGGCAGGACAGCTGTCCCTCGGGAAGCTCGGTCGCCGTGGCTTTGCGGGGAGTGCCGATCTCCTCATCGGCGTCCGCACCCAAGAACACACGCTCGTCGAAATCGCCGCCCGTCAGCACATACTCCTCATACTCTCGGTTAACCGCCTTGCTGGGGGAGGCAAGCGAGCCGGCCATCAGAATCAGAGTTAAAGTTTGCAATTAGTAGAGCTCATTGTGGGAAGACGGAGTACAAAGAGAAAGGGGAGAAAGATTTAAGTGGCTAAAGGGACTAAAGAGAGGTTAAAAGCTGGAGATAAAGTCCAACTTTCAAATAATCTAAAAGCTACTGCAAGACACCAAAAAGACGACAAAGAACGATAAAAAAGGTCAAATGCTCCATTAGTCTTTAAGCATATCACACCATTTATGAATTTTGTCCAGCAATTTCACTACAAAAGACCAGAGTAGAGTGAAGAGAGGAAGAGGAGGAGAGTGGGGTGGTCATCACTTACTTATTATCTATGAAGTTAGGGGTGTCCAGGAGTTCAGTGAGCAACAGTTCACTCCCTTTCAAAATCTAGAAGGAAGAAAAACACATTATGGCCTGAGTCACCAATAATGGCGTGACAAGGCAGCTGTTTTCACTTCTAGTCAGACTACATATGGTAAAACAGAAGGAATTTTAAATGGGGGGTTCCGTGTGACCCAGTACCCTCACAGAAAGCCTCGTTGTTAATCTACCAAATTGTCAACCCAAAAATTACTGGTTCAAGCCCAAGGAGAGAATTGGGTCTGAAGACTGCAGACTGTATGTGGAGTTTGCATGTTGCATGTTCAAAGACTAAACGGCATCTATAAACTGCCTGAGATGGCACCTCGTTCAAACTGTACTGCTGCCTAGAGCCTTTAACTGTCTGGGGAGATACCAGCCCCCAAGGCCTGGACAAGTTGTTATAAGATGGATGAAACTCAAATGAATTCATTTTAGCGAGATGCAGGACAAGCTTACAGATTCCAAGGAAAACCTGAGATGGGACAGTACCTGTCTCTCGAACAGTTTTTTAATGTAGGGTTTGAAGTAGTGCTCCTTAATGCCCTTGGCCTCTAGAACCAGCCCATCATGCAGTTCACACAACTTTTCCAGCATGCATGGGGGCTGCTCTGGAGGGGTATAAACAGGGCTAAGGAAGTCCTGATTCTTAGGGCAAGGCAGACCTGCACAAGGAAAAAAAAAAAAAAAAACACCCACCATCAACGTAAAGCATTAGCTTTTAAAACCACCCCAGGAAAGCAAACCCCCAAATCATGACAGTACTGGGCCATTACCCTTGAAGGATGGATTGATAAGGTCTTTTCTGTTGGCACACAGAAGTGCATTAGCAAACACCAAATCCAGGCAGCAGAGGAGGAGGTGATACGAGTTCACAAGGTCATCGCCAATCATGCGGAAATTTCCTGTGGAGTCGCATCAAAAGTCAATTTCTGCAGTGCAAAGTTACTGAACCACCAACCACATTAACTAAAATGTACAGCAAATGTTACCATTAGTACTAGTAGAGGTTGATAGGACAGGGGGCGGGGCAGCTGATTAATTAAGCATTTTAGGGCAATCGGCGTCGGCCGATTAATCAGACTTCGTGGCCGATACTGTGAATGCGGCGTGTGGCTGTGTGTGATTGACAAGCAGCCACACACAGCACTCACTTCGCCAGCTGCTGCAGTGTGGTTTATCAGAACCTACAGTGGTGAACCTACACGGCAGCCAAAGGTAAGAGTCCTAAATTCCCCTCGCATACATCAGTCTCACATCATGAATAATATTGGCACAAGCCAAAACGATCTCAGTTTTAAAACATATTTGTTTTCTTTTGTCAGAAATTGAATTCAGACGCCAAAGAAATAGAACTGAATGTGGTCTTAAAATGCTGCATGCCCTTGTTCAACATGTGACTAATATGTAGTTAAAAATTCATTTTTGACTGTTATTAATGCTAAATATGTAAAGTTAAGCCGTTGTTTTACTGAATTGATATTTTTTCTACTAAAAATGGCATAATATCAGCCAACACCTCCCCAAAAAAAAGTCCTGGCATCAGCCACTATAAACAGGATCGACCATTAATGAGTAAACACATATTTTAGCAACGGGATTTTATCAGTGGGAAGCCCTACCTTTAGTATACACAAAGAGAGTCCAGCAAAATTTGAAGACATCACTTATGTGACAGGGCAGCCGCCTTGAAAAAGAGGGGGGGGGGGGGGTTAAAACCAATTACTGAACTGCTACTTACTTATATTAATAAAAATGAAAATGAAACGGTGCCCCGAGTGCCTAGGCCACTGATTAGAGCTGGAGGTTTGATACAGTACCTGTGCTTTCTGCTCCTAGGCTGTCGTGAAGGTTCCCCCTGAGGATTCTGGAACATGCTCATGAAGATGGGTTCAAACTTCCTAAAGATCACCGTTGTCACTTCAAAATTTCTCTCCAAGTGCCCAACCTTATCTCGGAAGTCTTGGGACAAATTAGACATGTCCGACCATTTCTTCATCTTACAGAAGAACTGAATCAAACTGCCATTTTAAAAGGGGAAGAAAAGAACAAGCATTGAAACAAGCCAGTACTTACGGGTCTGCTTAAACTATACTGTCTGGAGAATTATTAGGCAAATGCTATTTCTGAAAATAATTTTCAGCAGAATTTCGGGAGTGGAAAGTAAATTGAGAAGTTCTTTAGCTCCAAGTAAGTTTATTTAAAGAGAAAACACAAGTCTGTCACAATTGTGCACAATTAAGTGTTCGGAAACTAACTGGATTTTTCTCTTCACCATAAACAGAAAAAATAAAAAAACAGCCTGTTTCAGTCTGCATAAGAAATAGCAGACAATCAGCCATTCTGTACAATTCACTTTACCAAGTTTAATGTCCTGTATACTGTATAGCCACCATTCTTCTCAATGAATCCCATCAAGCCTTTCTTGGCCAATCTATAGAATACTTTGTTGCATGGGAAGGGGCATTGTCTTGCATGAATATCGTAACCTTTTTGAAAGCATGTGACTTCTTATACTTCTTGTGATTAATCTGGACTAAAATTGTTGGTCAGAAGAGAAGATACAAGCAGAATACACACTAGCCTAATAAATCTGCACACAGTGTAAATGGAAAACAAACCAAATCAGGCAAATTGGGATTCTATCCTCACCTAAGCTTAGAGCACCGCAGGATTCTGGTGAGTGACACACAATTTCCCTCCATCACCCCCTTGCCCACAGTGGGTGTGCTGCCCTTGCGGCAGGCTGCATAGAGGGCACAGGCAAGCCAGTGGACCAGCTCCCCCTGAGAAGCAGCACCAAAGACACATCAATACTGCACCACATCGTGACCCAAAAAGCAAATGGGCTGGGCTTCTCATAAAGTTTTTAGTTTTTGGCTAAATCAGAGCTGCCATATCAATAAAAGATGCATTTCTGGCACCTTACAGGATTGTGTACGTTGGGCCAGATTTTTTTTTTTTTTTTTTTTGTTTTG
>JABFEA020000130.1:593506-608466 GCA_019775915.2 Cyphomyrus plagiostoma | reverse complement strand
CAACAAAAAAAAAAAAACTCTTATCTCCCTCTCCTTCATTTTTCCTTTCCTTTGTTATTTTTTTTTTTTTATTTTTTTTTTTTCTTTGGGCTGGGGGGCCCCCCGCCCCCCCCCAAGATAAGACAAATCATTGCATCACAGTGATACAAGCAAGACAGGCACTGGAAGGATAGAGACAAGTAAGATGGTTAGCAGCGCACAGCTCAGAACAGTCCAGGACACACATTTAATATACCGCCTAAGAAAAACACAAGGTCCGATCATCTGTACAGCAATTTTTCTCTATCCTTCCCCTTCTCAGACAGTTAGGACCTTAAGGGATCTGACTCCAAGTTTCAGGGAATGATTTTTTTCCCCCAAAGGCAGTAATGCTCTTCAAGAAACTGACTTTATTCCCCCAAGCTCTACCTCCATTGCATCTCCACTACTGTATATGTATAAAACATGTCATGGTTATTCAGTTTTTTCTATTTGTTATTCATTGTCAGGTGCTGTATTGATTTTATTATACTTGGGACTACAGTGATGGTAAGAAATGAAAGAGTAACAAATAAATTACTAATAAATTTGTATGTGAACACTGCACAAATTAATCGAGCAATCCCAGTTTCATAATAACAGAAACTAATAAATGTACTCCCACTGCTATAATAGCCATCCCGTAAAATAAGATTACTCCTCTTCTGTAGTACACCTCGGTTTATGTGAGGTAACGGCAGGTACCATGATCACATGTTAATGAAGGACCCATTTCCATCAAACGGGGGTGGGGGGATTAGCCGCGTGGAGCTGTAAACACACGCAGACCAATTGCGCATGTGCAATCCCTAGCATTTTGGAGTCGAATTTTAAAAAATCCTACCTTACTCCAGTTGATACACTTATAAGGTCTGGTGCTGCTACCTGTTCGGTTCATTTTGAGGCGATTTTCCATCTTCCAGTACTTTCTGCTTTATCACTAATTCGTTAGGTTGTAATAGTATTAAATTCGGTTTCTTGAAGTCTAATGCTGAATTGTCCAACCTGTACATAAACGAGTGCCACTACACAGTGCAAACACACAAAATAATGATCTAATGGATTTGCAAAACACCAGTTCAATGAAAAGGACAAGCCACAAATAATATTTCTATTATGTGGAAATGTGGTTTAAGAAAGATACCAAAATTTGGGGCAATGACAGCATATGATATTACAAATCGAGGCAAACTAAACACAGAAGTATTTTGCCAAACAAAACTTAAAAATATGGCGAGTTACGCAAGTCAATAAAATCCACATTACTGTTGCAGCACCAGGATCATGCCGCAGTTTTTTGTATATTTTTTAACTTCGACGACGTATCGTCCCACTGCATAAGCACAAACGCGCAGCCAAGTTGTTGACTAGTCCGACTTCGGGTTAGTTGCCCGACAGAAATATTCAGACGAACAAACTGTCAACTTCAAAAACACCAAGATAGAACTACCTTTCCGAGGTTTAACGATTATGTCGTTAATAAACACCAGAGATGAGGTGAAGACGCTAGTTTATGTCGAATTTCCCTCACCTCTAGAGTGTATGTATCCCAGACGGCAGTGAAATTTTGCATAGCTTCGTCCGCAGTCTGCTCGTCCATATTCAACTCTTGGCACAGCGCCTCCATGATTTCCTGGGCCGTGTTATCTTCCCCGTTCCCACACGGGGAGTCCACTTCGTTTTCTCGCATCTGAATATTCCTTTTTCTCAAATTGAAACAAAAAGAAAAAAACTATGCCGTTATACTGCAACCGCAGTATTCTCAATCATCCACCAGTATCCCACAATCCCCTGCTGGCAGAATTGGCGCGAAAAAGTACAGCGTTACAGGAAGAGACGGCACGTGGGGAGTGGTGCCCACGGGACCTCCCCTTTGGGCGTGCCTGAACGCGTACACTATGGTGGATACGCCACCGATGTCCTAAAACATTCACCCGCTACATAGTATACATCATTTGGTTTAAGTGTAAGCTGTACTTTTAACGATAGGTTGATGTGTGCACACTTAACCCATTGACACAATGTGTTTGCGTCCCCTGTCTTCAGTTTTCCCAAATGACGAGATTCATTTCTGTGCTTTAAAACTAGATATCTTTGCTGTAACTCTGCAGAGGCATATCTCGACGCAAACGGGAATGAAACAGGCTTGTTTAGAAAAACACTGAAAAGCCCTCTACCGAAACAACAAAGTGGATAACACAGTCTGGTAAACGATCACAATCCTCGACTGAACCTTAAATAGTCTGTTGAAATTTTAGCCAAATTATTACGACATTAGGAGTCATAATGCGACAATCCGAAAATGGTTTTAAAAACCAACGGCTGCACAGTCGTTGGTTTCCATTCTAATCAATTTATATATCTTAAGTCTTCGGCGTGGGTTTCGGCGTGGCTTAATGAGTCATCTGCGTGATCAGGTAACCAATTAAACTGATATTTCTTCAGTTTACGGTACGCCCCTCTGGACTCCCTGCAACTGCTTTTTAGATCACAGGTTTTAAGCCCCCCCCCCCCAACCTTTTTCTGTAGAATGCATTATGAACTTTAAAGTAAACACAGTGACTGCAATATTATTCGGGGGAGAGAGTAAAGAAAAAAAAAAAGTACGATAATTACCATTTTGGAATTAGCAATTTGTAGTCTAAAAAGAATAAGAAAAAAAACAGACACTACACGTCGACCATACATCTTGTACAACCACATACTAAGACTAGCGCCCCGGACAAGGTATACACTAGATGGGATGCCACGGTAGGGCACAGCACTCCTTCCATGACCCATGTCAGCAATATCAGCAACAATGATACTAATATTACCACCACTTTCGTAGTAAAATATTTTTGTTATAAGTTGTTAACACCATGAAAATGAATTCAGGAAAAACAGCTTGCACAACTTAAAGATGTGTTCAGCTGTGATGCGATGTGCCGGGAATGAGAGCTTTCACAACAAACAGGATAAGAAATTCCCCCATAATAAAGAAATGTGTGTGATATAATACTTGCATTTTACATCCCTCTTCGTGACACTTAAAACCACTACACTCATTTGAAAGTTGAAGGTCATCTTTTATTGCACAATAAAAGATCACATACCATGTTCTTAGTTATGTGATTGGTCCACATGGGAATACAGGAGCTAATTCAACAAAACAAAAATAAATAAAATCACAATGCCGTAAAAAAACATTGCTGCCGATTTTAGACCAACACAGAGTACATTTTATTATTATTGTAGTACATGATCCCAAATACAGTACCCTTGGTTGAATGAAACTAAGAGCTTACAGTACATCCACCTGGGGAACACTGGCCTTGCATGATCCGAACAAAAGAACTATGTTCCTAAGGCAAACAGCTGTGGAAAAAAACCCCAGAACATGTATTTAGACACCCAACCCCGAGTAACACGCTGATGGGGTCTTTGAGTTCAGGTGCATGGACATATATGGATACGCTTCAAAGCATCCTCACAGGAAAGCCAAGTGCAATGGCGTCAGTGACAGAGCTCAACCCAAAAACGCTAAGGGCCTGTATTCTTTCTTGTGAGTACACTCTGTAGCGCATGTGTGCGATGTACGTGTGCGGTGCACAGCTATTACCGGAAGCTACACTTCAGTCTTCCTGGCCTGGAAAAAAATAAGAAGCTAAGTGAACATGTAATTAATGATTGTAGCTCTGACCTTAAGCGCAAGCCTTAGGCAGTGTACTCAGGAGGTACAGGCCTATTCGACAAGTACTTATGTTATCAGTACGTTTAACTTTTCATTTTTGAAACTAATTAAACTATTCTTGCATCCACCAGGAGCAAAAATATTAAAAGCAAATAAATATGATTATTATTTTTTTAACAGGAAACAGTGTCAGAGCCAGAACGTGCCGTAGGAACCAGCAAGCATTTTTTCTGAACCCTTATTAGTCAGAGTACAAGTAAAGAAATGAGGGGAGAAAAAAATGTTAAGACAGAAGTGTACAATAAATACATCAAATACACATGAGTCCAAAACATCCTGGTCTTTGGATAAATTACTTAAGAAAAAAATACATAAAGTAAATGGCGACGTGAAAAAAATGAATAAATATTCTTTGACCTTCACAATATTAGTCATATACTGCTCCCAAGTATTCTCTCTCTTGCATACAAGAGTTTCGGTTTTTGACCCAGTGGGTGGGAGGATGAAGTAAACTTGGATTTTACATGTGACCAGGCAGTTTTCCCCAATAGCCTGGGGCACATCTATTCGAAGATACAAGAATAATCAAACATTTTTTTGCAAGACAATATTTCCAACAGGCAACAGTTTGCATTAGGATGACCTTTTAATTAAACACTGTGTCCATCTACAAAGTGAAACCTAGAACGCTTTTGAAATGCATTCACTCTTTTGCAATTGATCACCTTCATTTATTTTATTTCAATTCACCAGTAAAGCAAAATGACCAAGTACAGTCGCAGCCACAACCGGAGTGTTTCGGAGACATTAGAAGAAAGAAAGAAAAAAAATTACAAAACGAGCAGCTTTATCTTTTAAGGTTTGCGTGTGATTTTAGCAATTGGTCGTGACCAATTAGCCGATTGTCAACATCACAATCAACAGCGGAACATGCCGCTCAGAAGCGCTGACACCAGTTGAATAAATATTCAACGACTTACATGCCGGTTACCATCTGTGCTTAACCCGTTTATCAAAAACAAATGTTAAACTCAACATCTGGCCGAACATTTTGTGTTTGAATAAAAAAGTCAAACCAAATGCTTTCCACATTAAATTTGTAACTGTAGTGGGATTAATGGGGAATTGTGCACACGACCGATGGGAAATTTACATCAGCGTGAATCGCTTTTTTCCGATAGAATCAAGCTCTATACTACATACCTTGATATATACTTTCTGATATGGAGATGTAGAAAAAAAAAACACATATATATACATATACATATATATATACATATACATATATATATACATATACATATACATATACATATATATACATATATATATAAAAAACACTAAATAAGGCATTTGTAATTTTTAATATAATGACCTAAGTTTAAAAAAGGATAAAAAAGAGAATGTCATATTTGGTGAAAGTTTGGCAAAAGCAAAACAAATAAATTATAATGTCACAAGTTGTGACAAGGCAACAACATCTCGAACAACATAGGTGAAGAGGGGCAAGACGGGTGTCCTAAATACAGAACTACGACAACCTTTCTCCACAGGTGGCGCTGTGTTGATGCGCACGCATGCATGCGCGCATACACACGCAGAAATTAAATTCATTTTTTTTATATATATAAAATGCTTCAAATGGCTGAGACTGTTACATTTACAGGTAAAACATTCACCAACAGGACTTTGCAAAAAACATTTTCATACTGAAAAGGACTGTTTTTTTTTTTTTTTTTTGGTGAAAGTTGCCAAATTCAACACCCTGTTTTGAAATTTTAGAAAAGGTGATTTGTGTGTCCTTCTAGAGTATGGTTAATTATCAGAAATACTGGCGATTTTGTGTTTTTTAATACAAACTCAATTAAGTAAAAACAAGACATGCTTGTAAACAAATAAACAATATATAGATCAATTTACATTTTGAAAATCCCTATTAATATCTATTCTAGAGTATTCTAAAATGCATTGGGGAAACCAGACGAAAGCATTATAATAATAGGCAGTCCCCCACAGAGTTCAATCAGAGCAAACCCAAACATCTCTCCTTAGTGTGAACAGACAGATGGGAATGGACATATTTTCATTTCTGCACATAAAACAAACACCCTCCCCCCCCCTTTTACACAAACTGACACACAAACACACACACCCCTCCGCCTACTTCAGGAGGCTCCTGTCCTGTCAGAGTCCACTACGGCACGGGCTCACTGGTCCTGTGCGAGCTGATGAACTGGGGTCCGAATGGGAAAGGTTCGGCTCCGGAAGGCAAGGCGTGCCGTGCCGGCAACTCCCGCCAGATGAGAACATCTTTCGTTAACTGAAACTGAATCGTTTTAAAGAGCAGACAAAAAAAAAAAAACCCAAACATAATAAAGAGCAAAGTCACGGCTTGTTCTTTAACCATTTGTTTACGCAAGCAATTTTGACTTGGACATACACTGTTTTCAACACGATGCATTACAAGATTCCTTATTTTCTTTACATATGTAGGTACGTACGTATGTATATAGATTATATATATATATATATATTTATATATAATTTATTTCTCTAAAGTTCTTGATTTAATAAAAAAAAACTGTCTTAGCAGCAAAAACAACAGACCTTGGATAAACTAAAGCCTCAGACAATTTCGTAGCAGCATTTAAAAATTTTCACTTATTTTTTTAATTTTCTTGGGTGCTTGCTTCAGTAATTTCTTTATTACATACCAGGTGCTTTTTAAAGGAAATGTGTTAGTCTGAGCTGTTATGAGCTTGAAGGGATGTGAGGTGGGGGTAGAGAAGAGATTAAGTTTTTAAAAAAAAAAAAAAAAAAAAAAAAATCTGGGAGCGACTGTGTAACCCTGTTACCACCAGGCCTGTGCTGCATAGGTGCCTCTGAGTTCCAAGTGCCCCTCTCCCAAATCTGTAGTGCGATTTCAAATGGCGGCATGGCAGAAACACCCGGAAGCCCACCAAACCGGAGCCCCGCCCCGCCCCGCCCAGTCACCACGGCAAGCAGGAACGCGAGGTAACTCCTCAATGACTGACTGCCACGAGCCTCCCATGCAATACGACAGCCGGGGCGGGGTTGGGGGGGTGGATTAGTGACCGTCTGAGGTTTGGTACTGGACAAGAGATCTATAAACATGATTAAAGTGGACAAGAAAGGTCTTTACATGAACACCGTCGACTTACACACCACAAACGGGTAATTCTCTTTTACAGTTCAGAAGGAGGGCAGGGGAGACTTTCCTCCCCCGCCCGGTCCCTCCTCGTCTGGCTCCGCTCCCTGCCCCCGCGTCTCCGCCTCCTCCATGTCCTCTGCCACTGTGTCCGTCTCCCTGGTGCCCAGGCGCACTCCCTCCCCAGGAGGCGTGCGGGGACCCTGCTCTGCGTGGAGCCGGAGCTCATCTGCCTCCCGCCGCTGCACCTGGCCGGGCGGTTCGACCATCACGCCGCCGCCTTCAGTCTGGCTCTGAGCCGGGCCTCTCAGGGCCACGCCGTCAGTTTGCGGGCTGCCTTTCCCAGCAGCGTCCTCGGCCACCTCCTCACGCACCTTTTTCTTCTTCCTCTTGGGGCTGCCAGCACCGTCGGCGCAGGCCACGCCCTGCAGGGCCATGATGCCGCCATGGGGCAGGAACATGTGTGGATACAGCAGTCCATGGGACATCCCTGGGATCAGAAAAGGGTTGAAGGTCAGGTGGCTGCCAGAGCCGCTCACGGGGGAGGCTGGGGGCTCCCTGTGGCCACAGGCCGCCCCAGCCTTGCCCTCCACCGGGGGCTTCTCCTGTTTCCCGTCCTCCGGCCCACCCTGCGTGCCAGGAGGCTCACTCTCTACACCGGTGGGGCAAGGTGCGGCCAGGTCAGAAGTGCTTGCCGGGCTGGCGGCGGCGGACGCAGTCCCAGCCGCAGAGGGTGCGGGGGTGCCAGTGGCGGCCGACTGACCCATGAGTCCGCCCACGCCAAACACGTGGGGCTGCACCGCCGCCATGCCGTGCAGCATCATGGGCAGCACGCTCAGGCCGTTCTTTGTGTCCTCCCCGGCGGGCACTGCGGTGAAGCCGGGGGGGAAGCCCATCAGCCCACTGAGCGGGATCCCCGGAACGTTCCGCAGGTTCTGCAGGCTCATCAGGTCCATGTTCCCGATGAGCCCGTTCATGAAGAGGGGGCCCATCCCAGAGTGGGAGTCCGACAGCAGGATGCCCGCCTTCGACATATCGCCGCGGGGTCTCCTGCCCCGCTTACGGGGTCCGGGGTCCCGACACACCGGCTCCGTGAGTATGCGGGTAAATTTACCCTCTGGGAGAAAGCCCTGAAATATGCAGAGAGACACTGAGCAGAGCAACAGCAGAAACACTAGCAGAATGACTAACAGTGCATGGGCTAACTGTGATACAGGAAGAGCTGAACAGAAAACCAAGTACCCTGCAAATATTTTTCAAAAAAATTATATGAAGATGCATCTATTGACTTTAATAATAATAAAAAAAACAAATTCAGACTGCCCTCTATTGGTCATGGAAAGAGTGACAACTCAAACTTCCAAGTGGCTACCTGGTGGCAAGAAAAAATAAAAATATATATGAAGTGTAACTACTCACCGAGTGCTTCACGATGTCAGCCCAGTCAGGGGCTACACAGTAATCAGAATTAGCATCCAACCACCGTGACAGCTCTTTTATCGCCGGTGCCATAGCACCCCCTAGCTGTAATACATGGAAATACAGATTCAGATCAAACTTTAGAGGCAAGGCTACCGTTTTTCAGTTATAGGCAACAAAAATGCATGGTTCTCTCTAAGATGTGAAGAAAACATTATTTTAAAAGAAAATGTTCGACTTCCACCCAATGCGAGACCCGTACTGAAGGGACAACGGATTTGAATCATTCAGCTGCTGACTGAAAATTAGAATGGCCACTAACTGATATAAGGTGAATATGATTTTTGAAAAAGAGCAGGACTGAACCACAGAACAGGCAGGGAATTCATCCAGCAAATCTGTAAGAAATGTAGCCTTTGGAAGTACAAAACAGCATTTGTCTTTAATGTGAAACTTCCAATAACTGCATAGTGATTCTCTTCCTAGGAGCTGGAATTCAAGTTTTTTTTTTGTTTTATTTTTACTCCTTTTGTCACACACCCTCCCTTCAGGGACTTGCAAACACTTATCAACAATGACACCAAGAACAGAAAGCTGGCAGACTTCCCCACATTTAAATAAGTGCCCAATTGTTCAGGGACTGCCGGAAGAACTCAACAAGCAGTGGGACACACGAGAGAACTTCAGCATAGCCGTGCAGTATAAAGGATACAATTACACTGGGGACGTTTCAAAGGCTCCCAGCATTCCCAGAGATAAGGTGCTGCACAAAAAAGGCCTGTAAGCTACAGCTCCTTATTCGGAGGGTGGTGTTACCTGAACGGGTTGTGGGTATGGAATGTTCACACAACACTAGGCCACATAAAGTAGGAAAAAATAACTGTGCATTGCACATGTTAACACCAGGCTCTGGAGACTTACCACAGAGCAAAACAAGACTACTGGATACTCAAGAAGAGCTGCAAAGCAGTCAGGTGGACCTAATGAATGGGGATAGCCCAAAAGCAGCGAAGCATGCAGAGCACCCCCGTCACAATGGGTCCCTTGTTCTGACACGTGACACCGCAGAGATTCAACTGAATTTTATTTTGTATAGTACTTTACATTATGCCTGCCCAAAGCCCCCAGTGAGCAAGCCAGAGGCTTGGAAAAACAGTGGCAAGGAAAAACTCCATAGCAGGACAAAACCTTCCGTGCCATGCTCACTTCTCCCCTGTTCCGCAGAGGAGATGCTCGATATTTCAGGTTTTGTTTTCTTTAAGTTTCACTGTGATTTACGCCCTCTTGTGCTCCTTTGCAGTTCGTTTGTTGTGTGTAATAGAACGGAATATATTGATGGGCAGTCAGGTAAAGAGCTCATTCCCACCTGCTCCTTGGGGCTGACATTCAGGATTAATAATCCATGCTATGCTTGGCACTTGTCATCTAAATAAATGGCAAAATGTGTTTGCGGCCTGTTGGATTACGTCAAGCCTCACAGCTGTACAGCTCGGCTGGCGGCTCTGCACAGCGTATGCGGGGAGAGGCCTGATTCCAGGCTGAATCCGTTATTCATCTTCCCACACAACCGTGACTCACAGAGGCAGCAGAATCCCACAGTCACGGCACTGGGTAGCTTCCAGGAGTTTAAACCACCTGGGTCCATCATGGCCGGGACCCTCACATCATGCCAGTACCAGTGCGTCTATTTTTGAAGGGCACCCACGCTTGCAGCAGAGCTGTGTGCCTAACAGGAAGCGTGGGTGCGGGAGGACAGGCGTTACCCTGCGGCCGGTGCCCTTGTGGACCACGGGGACACGCTCCTCCCCGGTCAGTGCGCTAGCATCCAGCTTGCTGGGGTCTTTGCAGCGATGTCGTCTTTGCTTGGGTCGTTCCACGAAGCCGTGGAGGATGCCTACGTTTTGGGGCTGGAAGTTGGAGGGGGGCCAAAGGTCACAGAGGGACACTGGAATGGAAAGGCACCGGTAACCGGGCCGAACACCCTCTGCCCTGCAGAGGAGCCTCTCCAGACATGCCTACCGGACTGAAGGGCGACAGCTCCATGGTGTAGTTGGGGTTCTGCCGCAGCCACTCCAGGAGCCCCTTGCTGGCAGCCTCCCGGTCCAGTACCAGGCCCTCAGGCTGGGGGGCCACAGCGGGTCGCTCCGGCGGAGTGGAGGAGGACGATGACGACACCGTCGACTGGCTGATGGCATCTGGTCCACTCTGTAAG
Source organism: Cyphomyrus plagiostoma (assembly GCA_019775915.2). Lineage (NCBI taxonomy): Eukaryota > Metazoa > Chordata > Actinopteri > Osteoglossiformes > Mormyridae > Cyphomyrus > Cyphomyrus plagiostoma. Next base: position 597,975 of record JABFEA020000130.1, on the reverse strand, counting down.
ACACCATGTCAACAGCCCCAGTCAAGTCACCTCAGCTGTGCATTGGGCAGTATGGGACTCGGGTAAGAGTGACCAGTAATCTGTGATCTGAGATCTTAGGGTGGCTCTGCTGGGACCCTGAAGGAGGACCTCAACCGCCAAACGCTACAGGGACTGGCTGACCCTGCTTTTTTAAAAATGTATGCTGCTCTGGATAAAAGCGTCTTATATGAAAAAGAAAAAAAAAGAAAAATCAATGTCCAGAGTGATCAAACAAACTCGATTTTGATTAAAAGCCATTTCAGAGTGTGAAGGGAGGAGCACCTGTGGGTCAGGTGTGTGCAGCTCTCTGCTCTTGGGGAAATCCACTTCGGGCCCCTCCACGTTTCTCCGGCGACCCCGTCTCCTGCGCATGGCGGCATCGTCCCGCCGCAGGTTGCCGTTGACGATCTGGCCCGTCACCGGGTGGATGAGGCCGGCCTGCAGGATGCTGGCCATGTCCAGGCCGCGCGAGCTCTGCAGCGGGCCGAGCGGCGGCAGCTTGTGAGGGCCAGCTTGACCCACCGCCGCCTCCCCGCCCATGCTCAGCTCCCCGGCCTTGGACAGGTCCATGGCCGCCTCCTGCCAGCCGTTGAGGAGCAGCGCCCCAGCCCGATGAGGCATGCCCACCGGGATCTTCTCCACAGCCGGGCAGGGCTTCCCGGGCACCTCCGCCTCGTACTCAAACACCCGGCGGCCCCGCTTCAGGTCAGCCAGGAATGGGACACCCACCAAGCTCTCCTGAAAGACACCAGGGTGGGGCGTTGGGCTCGCCGCACGTAGGGTACATCATCCTTACAGCCGCTACGGCGAGTCAGAAGAAATCGTAATGAGACCCGCCACCTGAACAAGCTACCGTCATGAAAACTAATACGTAAAATAGAATGGAATGGAATAGAACAGAACAGGTGACACTTCCTTAATCTCCATAGGGAAATTCTCTTTTCGCCTACCCCATTTTGCTCTCCATGAGACACAGAGACACGTGAGAGCAAACTTAACTGTACAGGATCAGGCAGCATGGGATGTCCCTGGAGCCTGGGTTTAAGGCCCTTGTTCAATAGCCCAAAGACATGTGGCTATTCTTCCGGGGCCGAGGCTCAAACCTGCAACCTTCAGATCACAGGCATGGAGTCTCGACCTGCTAAGCCACATGCCACCCCCGTTTTTAATTATGAAAATGCTTTAAGCCATGCAAACTTTACCAGATGTCACCAGATGGCAGGGAAAAAATGTTTTAAGTACAATCAGAGTTTTATTGAGCACAATATAATCACTTATGGAATGGTAAACAGAGTAGGTGATAAACATCATATTTTTTTGCATTCTGGCCAGTCGGAAGACATGACCCATAAGGGGCGGGTCTTAGCGACTGAGGGGCGGGTCTTAGCGACTGAGGGGCGGGTAGTAGGCATGCAGCGTTGTCACCTTGGGGAGGTGGGACACAGGAGCAGAGATGTTATAGCCGAGATTCTGAGGCGGCTGCACCCTTGCAGGGATGTAGGCAGCCCTGTGGGAGGTGCTGTTGGGCACACAGCTAGGAGACTCATACTGCTGACCAGAGGTGGGCCACTTCCCTTTCAAGATGGCGTGACAAATGCTGTCGATGCGATTGATAATGACTCGATCCTGCCAGAGAGAAACAAGCAAAAGCTTTACAAAGCATTGTGGGAGTGCCACCCACTAAAATCATCTTAATGGCTGCTCTAACAGTGTAAAGTCACGTATCTATATTTTACAAACACTCCAAGTTTTGACACGGCATTCCTGTAGTCATGAACCATTCACAAGAAGGTACAGTCAAAAAAGGAGTAATGGTGCAAAACTACAAACTCGTTAAAAACTACTAAAAGATCAATGTAAAAGGTAGCAGGTTGACAGCATGATGCGGTCTAGAGGGAGGGGAAACGGCACCTTGGGCCAATCAGAGAAGGAGTAGAGGGCTTTCTCCTGTAGGAGTTGGGCGATAGTCGGCTCCCGGACTTCCGTCAGGCTGTCCGGCATCTCGCACACAGAGTGGGTGGCAGCTGCAAAGCGGGACTCCTCCAGCAAAGCTGGTGGGGATGAGGGAAGCAGACTGGCATTACGGCAGAACGCCGGTGCTGTTTATATAACGTCCGTAACTCACATTCACTAATGCACTGAAGGCAACCAGTCTGTCCATAGTGATGCTGAAGAGTCACACAGAACGTTGGATTACGTGCCTTTAGATTAATATAACCTCTGTGATCTGGATCATAAGCAACAAACCTGGGGTTTTGGGTCTCTCTTCTTTGATGTCATCCTTCACCTCCAGCATGCTGGTCTGCTCCAGTCTGGGGGAGGGCATGGTGCTGTCTGGCTCCAGGGTCTCCAGGGGGAACTCAGATTTGAACTGTGAGACCACGGGGGCGTCAGCTGGAGGCACGACCAGGGAGGGGGAGGGAGCAGACAGAGAGGGGGATGTGGACTCGCCAGAGGGGAACGCATGGCCGCCCAGCGTGCTCTCGTCCCCTGTGTCACATCGCCCCTCCACAGGCTCCAGTGAGGCCCCTTGGCTGTGTTCCTGCCCCCGATCCTGCTCCTGGCTCTGGGCCTGCTCCGGCTCCTGTTCCAGGCCTTGACCTTCCTCATGATTTTCATCCTGATCCTGGTCTTTTTCCTGCTCCAGGCCCGGTTCTGGACCCAGCAGGCTCTGGCTGTCACCTGAAAGCTCCTCCTTATCGAGCTCGAAGGTCACGCTCTCCACGCCGTCGCCAGGACTCGGGACGCTGCGGGTGACATCCGAGTCGCTCAGCTTCTCCTCCGGCTCGTCGCCCGGCCCGCGGGGGTGGAGGCTCACGCCGGAGAGAGAGGCAGGGGGGGCCACGTAATCAGAGCCCGACGCCGGCCCGGAGTCCGACAGGTCCTTGAAGAGCAGGAAGCTGGGCTGCAGTGGCTCCACGGCAGTGCCCTGCGAGTCGGAGCCCGGCATGCCGAGGCAGTCGGCCAGCCCCCCATCCCCCCTGCTCTCGCCCGGCTGCCCCGAATCCAAGAACTCGGTCTCCAGGGATGGAGGCCCCAGGATGGTGTCAGACTCGTCAAACATGTCAGCCGTGCCTCCGTGGTCCTCGCTGTCCCAAGGCGCCTGCAGGTCATCCAGCTGGACCGAGGGGGCGATGAGGCCGGTCTCCTCGCAGGGGCACGGTGCACCCACCAGCACATCGCTGCGCAGCTTGCCTGGGATGGGATCCGTGTCAGCCTGGCCCCCGTAAGGGTTCAGCATGCTGTGTCCGGCTGTGGCAGAGTTGAACGGGAAGCCATTGAGTGCCTCTTTGGTGGGTTTGCCGTGCAGGGAGTCTGACGCCAGCCCGTCGTGCTGGAGGGAGGTCAGGTCCAGCGATTCGTCCAGCGGGGGACAGTCCAGGAAGCTCTCCCTGCCCGCTGGACCCACACCCAGCGGCCCCACACTGTCCGGGCCCACCGCCTCAGGGACATGGTGAATCCCATGGCCATGGAGGTGTGCGTGGCTGTGGTGGGCGGGGCCTACATGGAACTCTGCTGACTGGGGGGAATGGCAGCGACTAAGACCCGCCTCGTAGGGGCAGCAGGGATGCGGGTGCTGTGGGTGTGGGTTCGGGGGCACGCTGGCTGCGGGGTACCGCCGGCTCTCCTTCTGCACGTAATTGCGGTGTGCCTCCAGGAAGGACAGCTGCGGGTCGTTCAGGATGTAGTAGTCGGTGCGGCTGAGGCCGTGCTTGGCCACGCCCACCAGCAGGTCGCCGTCGTGCTTGCCGCACTCCCACCACACGGGGAGGTACAGGCTGGGCTGGCACAGCTGCAGCCGCGGCCCCAGCAGCGGGTGGCGTAGCACCTGCTCTCGCACCTTGCGCAGCAGCTCGATGCGGTACAGGGTGCGGGCGGCCCGCTCCTCCGTGATGGGCTCCACAAAGAGCGTCGGGTCCACAGGCCCTGGAACAGAGAGCCCAGGTAAAAACCTAATTACCCACCTGCGTTGGCGCGCCAGAGACAGAACCAAACCACAGACGGGAAGGATCTGATCCAAACGAGGAAGTCTTGGCTTGAACGGAGGCAATCAGATTTTTGATTCAAGCTACGGAGCAAGAAATAGCCGAAAATGCACTTGGGCTGACCGTAAGTGGAGCACAGCTGTGTTTAAGGCCCCCCCCCCCCCCGGCGGCTCACCCTCGTCCTTGCGCGGGGGCAGGCGGCACGCCGTGCGGCACATAGAGACGAAGCTGCAGAAGTATCTCTCCAGGCTCTCGTCCGTCTTGCGCTCCAACCGCGCAAAGCAGCGGAACTGCGTCCAGTCAAAGGCCTTCTTCTCCGGGTCGTAGACGACGCCAAAGGAGGAGACGGTGCGGTAGAAGTCGGCCTGCTCGCGCCGCGTCCACCTGACCGAGGGGGGGGGGGGGCGGGGGGGGCGGGGGGTTTTAGACTCCGGCCTAAGGGACCAACGAGCCCCTTAGCCA
>JABFEA020000130.1:561564-586776 GCA_019775915.2 Cyphomyrus plagiostoma | reverse complement strand
CTGGGTCCGACGTGCTGTGTAATGTATATCCTAAATCGCGAATTTTGCGACTTGCTAATCGCGTTGTTTGAAATCGCAATTTCGATTTGAAATCGATAAATCGTGCAGCCCTACATGTAACCAATTTAAATTTAGGGCTGCCACAATCGATCATATCAATAATAGAGTAATGTCCTAATTAATCTGAGGGTAAAATTATTATATTAAATACATTGCATTTGGCACGAGGCAGGAACCATCCAAACAGCCAAGGCTAGGTCACATTCAGTCACACATACAGTTAATTTACATTCCAGTTAAGTTAAGATGCATGTTTTTGGAGAGTGGAAGGAAACCAGAGGATCCGCCGAAAAGCCACGCATGCACAGGGTGAACATGCAAACTCCGCACACACAAAGTGGCGGCGTGCGGCGAGAGAGCTACCGACTGCAGCACTGCGCTACCCTGAAGCCTGCACAATGTGCAATGTTAATGTCAACATGACATTTCAAGCACATGCGACTGTCACATCGCAAGGATCGCGATAGTCTGCCGGGTTCAAGCCAGGTTCACTTAGTGAAAGGAAACAAAACTTAGCAACATCTGCATTTTTAATGCTGTCTTTTGGCACAGCTCACGGCAACACCACCAACTGATCTAACAGACTGCTAGTAGATAGTAAGTTCCATTTGGCTGTACAGTAGGCCTGTCATGATAAATTCTGCTGGACGATAAATTGTCCCAGGAATTATTGCGATAAACAGTAACATTGCAGTGACATCACATCTGTAAACGTCATGCAGCTCACTTGCTTCCGGTTTGAGTAACTATGAGCACAACAAAGGATAAACTGGTGCTTCAGAAAAAAAACAATAATAATAATAATAATAATAATAATAATAATAATTTCCTAAGTGCACCATGTCCTCAAAACACAATCGAGCTTTAAGTTTCCACGCAAACCTCTGGGAGATTCGGCAAATCCAACATATTTATACTCACGTTTCATATAAGTTATTGCCACATTTTACTTTACCGCTTATAGTGAACACGTCTGCCTGGGCAACATTGATAATTATAATCGGATGATCATGATAACCAAGTTTCTCTTCTATTTTTCTTTCTCAGTCTGACACGTGTATATTTCTTACATGAATAATAGGTAATAAAACGGACAGTGTCGCTAATTTTGATTGCAAAATATAGTACAACCGTTTCAAACGCTTTTCACATTACAGCATACAGTACTGTAATGTGAAAAGCATTTGAAACGGTTGTACTACATTAAATTACTTAACTGTGTAAATACGCTACATAATACAGTATAATACTGTACCTAAATATTCAATTTTATTTATACAGCGTAGTTTCACATTGTCTGAAAGCGTTCGCTGCAGCGTCTCCGTGGCTTGTTTTATGGGGGTTTATCATAAGCTTTGATGAGTCTATACAACACAAATCTGAATATTTAACAGCTTTAATTGGAACCAGTGCGCCATACACTACACGGTTTGTCTTGCTTCTTCATGGATCTGAAGCAGCAATCTCTCCTGTTCCCGTGTTTGACACTAAGAATAGCAAACACAGATTAACGCAATGTGTACTTAAGCACATATAGAACATTCTAAGTTAAACATTCTCCGCTAGAAGGACTGGGGATGTTCATAGTTACTTCATTGCCACACGCATGCATACACTATCACTGTCTGGGAGTAACGTTTATTAGCGTAAGCTATAGCTAACACCAGCCACAAAGTTGAACGAATAAGACTCCCCTTCGTATCCGTGAATGTAAGACAAGGCAAACATCTTAAAGCCCTTCTCTAATTTACTCGTTGGTATTTTGGAGAAGGATTTACAAAAGTGATGTACGTCGTTGATCATAAGTTTGGGCAAGTCCTGTAAACAGCATGTATAAACCAATGCCATTTCTCACAGACCGGAAATGAGCAAGCGGCATTTCCATGAACGTGGAAGCTGACGTGCAAAGAGCCCACTGACGAGAGTTCACGCCTCATTACTAGTGATGTCGACTAACGACGGCAAACGAGACGACTCTTTGAGGCGACTTTTTAATGAACGATGGGAGCCGGCCGCTGTTCAAGAGCCGTTTTATTAATGTTTATAGAATTGTCCAGGTTTTTTAGCTGCATAAACATTAAGGACGACTATGACCGGAACACGTTGTCTTACAAAAAACCCCTTCACCTTCCTCGTGTCTTATTTTTAACAAGCTCAAATCAGGTCACACTAATCAGCAACAGGTTAAAGGAAGAGAGAGGCGGGTTTTTTTAAAAAGAGCCGGTTCTTCTTGGTGAGCCGAGACAAATGAGCCGTTTTACTAAGAGCTGAAATTCACATTTGATAGAGACAGGAGGAAAACAAACAAGCATGCAAATAAAAATTATCGCGGGCGGAAAAATTATCGTCCTCATTTTAATTATCGTACAGTTAACTGATTTATCGTTTATCGCAACACGCCTATTATATAGTTCACTTTTCAACTCCTAAATATCGCAATTACTGAAATTATTGCAATCAAATATTGCAGTGCAAACTTTTCCCAGTATATTTCAACCCTACTCAAAATGCACAATGCATTTACAAAAAAGAACACGCTGAAGCTGCCCAGCGGTCCCCGCACTTCAGGCCAGTCCCTTCCTCACCGGAGTGGTTGACCAGCGCCTGGTCATGTCCGTCCTTGGTGGGCGTGATCAGGTCCCAGATGAAACTCTTGATCTGGTCGTCACCCTTGTAGTGACGCACACAATAGACCAGCAGGGCGCGACACAGCAGCTCCATGTCGTGCTCTGACAGGTGCCACTTGAAGCGTCCGTGTGTCAGAATGTCCTTCCAGCGCCCCCAGCTGTGGAGCATGAGAACAATGCTATCAACACCATGACGCGTCACACCTTAGTATCACCAAAGACACTGGGTGCAACCCGGGAACCACAACCTTGGTAGCCCTGTTCCAAATAATTAAGCCTAATTAACTACTAATTAATCAATTAACATTTGTATACCGACTGTTTTTACATGTTGCAAAATGGTCCTTCTTTGATGAAAGGGCCTGTATTTCTCTTATTTGACCACTAATATGAAATCAATTAGTACTGAACTTAGCGAATGTTAAAACCCAGTATTAGCTGGTTAAAGTCTGCAACACAGATACAAGGAACTCAATAGGCAAAGCACAGCTGGCCCTCAATCGATTCATCGGTTTTGCCAAAAGTTAAAATACAGTTTTCGGTCAAGTGCTTAACGACTGCTAATTATTCAGCTGAAACTGAAGCTAGTGGGGCAGAGGCGGGGAGTGCAGCACACGCACCCAAATATCAGCAAGTTCTTCTCGACCCGAAAGCACTCGGCGCGCAGGTATCGGCGGTTGCGGTCACTGAGCCGCCGTGTGCGACAAGGTCGCTCCTCCGAATCGCTGTCCAGCTCTGAGAACTCCATCAGCTCGTCGTCCTCGAAGGAGTTGTAGTGGCGCGTCTGCTTGCGGACGCGCGGCGTGTCGATCACCAGACTCTCCTTCTCCGCCTTGGAGTCGACCTCCAGCTCCGCGATCTTGGCCCACTTCTGCCAGAAGTTGGGGTCGTCCAGGGAAATGTCTGTCCGGTTCCCCGATGACACAAAGCTGGCCTGTAGCCACCAAAGAACACGGTCACATACTGGTGACAAGGTGACAAAGAGGCCCCGAGAATGAAGAGCTCTATTGTGGACAGTAAAACCACAAAAAAATCACTTTAATATCTTCGATGTTTAATTATATAGACTCCTCTGTTATTGTAATGACCCTGAGCCCACAAGCGAAGCCGCCGGTCTCTCATTTCACCTTGGCGAAGGTGGAGCCCTTGCCCTCAGACTGGATGGTGATGGTCTGGGTGCGGCGTTGCAGGATCTGGTCAATGTCCTCTTCACAAAACTTGGAACCCTCGTCCTCCTCGTCCATCAACGCCCCATAAGCTCCCTTCCTCAGGAGATCCTCCACCTCCATCTTGGACAGCTGCTGGACCTAAGTAGCATCCCAGTGAGTGAACAATGCAACCGCATTCCAAGCCAGATGTAGCCACATTCCCGAAATACATAAAGATGCAACGATGTACAAAATGTACAAAACAGATAGAAATAAAGCACGACTGGGAAATAATCTCTCTTTAGTATTTAGCAAAATTTGCTTTCTTGTGGCTTTAAAAAAATGCTGCTTTTCTTCCTTTCCATTTCCCCATTTCCTGAACAACTTGCTACGTGCCTTGGAGCAACTTTGCTGCAAAAGGCAGCAAAACAAACTAAACTGAAATTGAATTGAATTTTTATACTAAATACAATAAAATGAGCAATAATTATGGCAAAAAAGAAATGAACACAACATGAAAAAGAATGCCAAGTAAAATGTTTATTAGCATTTTGTTCCTTTTAAATAACATTCATGCAGATCAAATCACACTGCAAATTAAACGGAAGCCTTGCACATAATATTGCTCATATAATATTCCAGGTTTGTTTTCGTGGGTTAATAAATGCAAGTACGCGTCTTCTAAGCAGCTCATGAAAAATATGAAACCATAAATCTCAAATCATAAATAAATATTATAGTGTCACTTAAAGGGATATTCTTATGGGGTCCCTCAGAACAAACTTAGGACAATAACTTCACGAGCCCTGGAGCTCTGCAGTCCTGGCTGTGTGTGCATGAAATAGCTCAGGGACCCTAACACGTCTGATGTGTGGCACACAGCTCACCCCGTTGAGACTGCCCTTGCGATTGATGTCCTGCAGCACGGCCTTGTCCAGGCCCAACTTCAGGCTTGCCTTGTCGAACATCTCCCTCTCGTAGGAGTTGCGGGTGATCAGGCGGTACACCTTCACGGCTTTGCTCTGGCCAATCCGATGACAGCGAGCCTGGGCCTCGAGTGCAGAAAGGAAAGTGGATTTCTTTAACAGAACCGTATGGCCTGAGCTCAAGGCAAGTTCTAAATGCTTTAAAATGTGACGCGAAAAGCCATATTACATTTCACTGGCTTTGCTCTCGCCACAGATTTCAGGTCGTGTCCTCTGGAGTGACAAAGAACCTACCTGCAGGTCATTCTGGGGATTCCAGTCAGAGTCGAAGATGATGCAGGTGTCGGCAGCCGTGAGGTTGATGCCCAGACCTCCGGCTCGGGTGCAGAGCAGGAAGACGAAGCGGTCAGAATCCGCCTTACAGAAGCGGTCGATGGCGGCCTGCCGTAGGTTGCCCCGGACACGCCCATCGATACGCTCATATGTGTACCTGACATCACAAGAACAGACCACAGCAGTTAGGAATCCTCACAAAGACCCAGAAAAAAAGGACCAGATTTCATTAAACAAATCAGACCAGTGGGTAAAGGTCAGGCTGAAAAATAACACCGTTTCTTCATTCCACCATGTTACTTTGTCCACGTGGTCATTTTAGGCCAACGGAAAGTGATACCATTTATAGCTAAAGAATTCTTTGTGAAGCTCATGGAAAATGCAGCTCGACCGGGGTAGTCTCACCTCCTCTGGATGAGGTAGTCCTCCAGGATGTCCAGGCAGCGTACCATCTGCGAGAAGATGAGCACTTTGTGGCCGCCGGCAATCAGCTTGGGCAGGAGTTTGTCGATGAGCACCAACTTTCCGGCAGCCTGGATCATGGCCTGCAGTTGGAAGTCCCAGGCATCGGGGCTGTGTGTCTTTTTGAAGCTCTCCAGAATCTTCTCCTCGGCACCTGATCCCACAAAGCATGACGGCGGCGTTACGGAAAACTCAGGACGTCTAGACACATGGCGTTAGGTTTTACCAAAAACACAAGTGATACTAAAATATAGCATATACATGACAACATATAAATATAGAAATAATACATTAGTAACAACCTTTAACCAATAAAGGGTAATATAAAGAGCCTGGAGTCTGAGAAGCACATGGCACCTGTACTGGATATCAGTCCATCACATACACACCAACGGGCACAAACACAGTGGGCAGGTGTGAGTCACCAAGTCACCAGTGTTTAGAAATTGCAGATGGAGGAAATGGAGGTACCCACAGGAAACCCACATTAACATAGTGAGGACATGCTAGCTCCACCCACACAGAACCCATCAGCCACAAACCACATCAGACCCTTGGTGGATACGAGGCTAACCAATGCTTTACTGTTCCAGCCCGCCCACCCCCTGCGATGAGGTTAGGGTTAGATCCTTTGATGATATTAGGGTTTGGGTTAAAACCTTTGATGATATTAGGGTTAGAAACCTGTGATGAGGTTGATATTGGGGTTAAGTACCCACCATTTTATGATGAGGAATCTGACACGACGTTAAGACGTTGGGAACCTGTCATGAGATCAGGAACCAGTGATGATGATAGGGTTGGGTACCTGTAATGAGGTATGGGTGGTTGCAGCACTTCCGCAGCTCCATCATGGTGTTGATGAGGTTTGGCATGTTATGCTGGTTGGCACCCTTAGCGAGGAAGGTGAAGTTCTTCTCCAGGATGGCACGGTAGTACTTCTTCTGGATGTTGGTCAGCTCCACCTCGATGATGGTCTCCTCTTTGGGGGCCAGGTTCTTCTCCACATCGTCCTTGAGGCGACGGAGCATCATGGGTTTCAAGATGGCCTGCAGCTTCTTCACCTGGATGCCACAGGGCAAAGCATGACACGTGAACTCCAAAAATGTAACTGACCTCCGCCCCGGCCCATTAGACTGTACCTACAGGAGATCTCTGAATGACATCTCAGTGTAATCACTCTTTCAGGAAATAATTCATGACACATTCTAATTCAGATATCACTTTTGAAATCGTACTAACGGCATACAAGACCAACCGGACAAAAAAAAAATGTCCAGGTAAGTTGCTGCCAAGTGTGGTTGACAAGTGTGTGGGGTGGGGGGTGTGGGGTGGGCACAGGTGCAACAGCTGAGCCTCTGGCTGCTTTTAAAAAGACATGTTCTTACAGACAGGGGACTAAACCTTAGCGGGGACCAGGGTCGTATTTCAATCGCCACTTAAAATCCCCAGGCCGGAAATAGCTTCTTTGGGATTTTTCCACTTATTCTGAACAGTCATACAGACACTGCTGATGTACAGAGACAGATGGTACAGAGGATCGTGGATGAACACCTTAATCCCGCAACAATAACCATACTGCCTGATAACAGGAAAAAAAAACATTTCAACAGCAACAAGAGCAGCTCGCCCTACGTCCGGAAGACCGCTTTTCTTATGGTGACACCAAGAGGTTCCAGGGGTTTCCGATAAGGAATATCATTCCAGCCATCTGGCATCATGACCAAACTGCTTCCTTAAGAATCTGTTCGAGGGAGACCACCCTGCTCAGTGAAAGATACACCATCCTTACTTAGTAGTTTGCCAAGTTTTTTTGCTGTAAAAGTAGCTCTCAATGTAAAAAAGACTGGAGGAGACCACCAATCTGCATTGCAAGGACTCGCATTTTCGGTTTTGCATGGATGATGAGTAAAACCACTCAGAAACATATTAATAATAATAATGACTCAGGTTTGAAGTTAAATGTTAAATTTAAGGATTAATCAACAAATCAATGGCAAAAATGAAAGGGGACAAACTAAACACACTCCACTCCTGCATCTAGTCTACATTTAAACGCATTTCTTTTGGCCAGATGTGAGGCAACCTGTGAAACGTGCCTGGAATGAGCACTATAACTATACCACGGTTTTCTGAAGGTGTGGAGGGGGGAAGCGAGCAGAGGTGTATTTAATGTGGATGCGTTGGGGTGGGTGATCCGCGTGCGCATGTTTACCTGCTCCTCAGTCTTCAGGTCCCCGAACTCCTCCAGGAAGCTTGTCTCCGAGGGGAACTGCACCGGCTCCAGGAAGTTGAGCAGACTGAAGAGCTCCTCCACGGAGTTCTGGAGCGGAGTCCCCGTCAGCAGCACCTTGTGTTCCTGTGGGGGGGGATGGGGCACCAGTCACGCACCAGTCACCTGGGGGGAGTTTTCCAGCTCGCTGAGTGTCTGCGGGCGCCTCTCACCAGGTTCATGAGCTTCAGGCCTTCCAGGAGCTTGCAGTTGCGGTTCTTGAGCCGATGTGCCTCGTCGATGACCACGCAGCGCCAGCGGATCTTCTTCAGCTCGGGGCAGTCGGCCATGATCATCTCAAAGGTGGTGATGACCCCATGGAACTTAAACATGCCCAGAATCGGGTTGCCCTGTGGGGTAAGGGATTGCCCAGCAGGGAGAGGAGAGGGGTATTAATTACTTTTTAGTAACCAAAACACATCTTGTGAATTGTAATACTGAGCTTTAGATTAGATTGCATAAAATCATCAATATGGCCTCAGACAGGAAGTCTACAAGGATGTTTTTAATCAAATATGGCAAACACCGCAACTGGAAAATGACAATCTGGTACCTTTTAACCACTAATAAAGGCAGGCCTGCCCCTTCGCTTTCATCACACACATCTACTTCTCAGCCGGCCCGAATCAGCCCACTTCTTATTGTTTATTTGCTTATTCGTCTTAGTTCCTATTGGATTAAACCAGGCTGAGACTGACAGAAGAAGACAGTACCGCCCACCACCAGTCAGGAAAACACCTTTTCTTCCCATTGCCTCTAACAGAGAGCAGAAAAGAAAGGGGGGAAGTCAGGTTCCTGCCTCCCATACCTGCTCATCCCGGTGGTACATCTCATACTGCAGGATCATCTGCCGGCTTATCTGGCTACCGTGGTAGACGATGGCGTTCATCTCCGTCCAGGTGCGAAACTCCCGCTCCCAGTTGGTGATGGTGGAGAGTGGCGCAATGATCAGGAACGGGCCTCGCAGGCCCATCACAAAGATCTCGTACAGGAATGTGATGGACTGGATGGTCTTTCCCAGACCCATCTCATCCGCCAGGATGCAGTTCTTTCTGTGGGGGGGGCGGGGGGGCAGAATTCACAGCATGAATCTGACAGACCAACCGCATGACCCCCTAAGCCATCAATTTCATACTATCACCCCCCACGGTTTGACATATATATACAGTTTCATCTTTTGCTTACATAACTAAGAATTATATTCACATTCTTAGCAGTTCCTTCTTTTTCCAAAACTACGTACATTTTTTGAGAAAGCAGGGTCAACTAGCTGGAAGTTAAGGACCTTGTTCAAGGGTCCAACAGCAAAAACCACTCTGCTGACCCTGGGATTTGAACTGTAATTAAACAATTAGAGGAATTCCCGTTCAATAAGATTACCCATCCATGCATTTTGCTGCTTTTCCAGAACAGTGTTTCTCAGGCCAGTCCTTAAGGGGGCCCCAAAAGGTCCATTTCGTTCTTGCTCACTCCCAGACAATCCACATTTTTTGCTCCCTCCGAAACCGGGAGAGAGCAAAAACGTTGGCTGTCTGGGGGCCCCCAAGGGCCGGACTGAGAAACACTGATCCCGAACAAGGTCACAATGAGCCTGGAGCCTCTCCTGTAAAGCACATGGCGCACGGTAGAAAACCCCCAACCTGAATGCGCAAGGAAACCATGCCAACAAAAATCATGTAACTAAGCTATTCTCTGGCATAGGAAGCCAAAGGCTTGAGGCGGGTCAGGGGAGTCCTTACCTATTATACCAGTTAAAGAGCAGCCAGTTCATGCCCTCCAGCTGGTACTTGCGAAGCTGGTTTCCGTTCCTGTAGTCCCGCGACTGCTCCAACTTCTTCCACTGATCTGGCAGAGGTCTCTCCTGCAGGGTGGTGCCATACAAGGGTGAAGCACAGAGTACAGATCCAGCATGGACCTCCATTGCAAAGACAAGTACATGCAGATACCGACAGACAGATGACCAGCCTTACGGGGACACACACACACACACATGGCACTGGGGACACCGCATTCGGGTGCTGGTGGTAGAACAAGCCAGCATAATTGCACATGCTTACACAATAGTCTGTCTTTTTCATACTAAAAGAGGCACTAACTTCTCCTACTCATGCTGACAAGACATGGATACGAAGGCCATCGGAAACGCTGAAAGTGTTATACCAGAGTGTCATACTCAGTAATACCCGAATGAAACGAGAGCGTTCCCAGTGCAGGCTACCCCTCCATCCTGCTCCCCGGCCCTCACCACATGCTTCAGCTCGGGGATCTTCTTGTTGTCCTCGAATTCCTGGATTTTGCCGGGGTCCACGTCCTCCTGGAGTTCCCAGGTGCTCTCCTCGTAGGACAGGGAGCACCACTTCACCAGGTAGTGCGTCACATCCTAAACAAACACACGAGAAAATCGGCGTGTGTGCGGGTGACCTTTCGACGGGACCTACTTTACATAAACTCACATAGGAAACCCAGAAGATCACAGCATTTTTTAAATTCCATTTTGTTTCATTCTTCCCAGCAGGGAGGAGGGGGGTCTGGGGCCAAGAGCTCGAGACATGAAATCGATTGACTCAAAGATGTTCCAGTAGAGCTGTACAAATGGGAACCAGCAGCCCCATGCAAACGTGGTTGCCTTCCTACGTGGCTGCACACGCCCGGCCTCAATAAACGAAACCCCCCCCCCCCCCCCCAATGCGAGGGACCACTGATCTCACCTCCCCTGTCTCCGTGTCGGTAGTGTGGGCAACCTCCAGAACACGGTCCACCTCGATGTAGTCTGGGTTAAAGAGGTCTTCATCCGGCTATAAGGAACAGGAGAGGTGAGAAGAGAGGAGGTTACTCAAGAGCACCATTCTGACTTCATCCGGAATGAACAGCAACTACAAAAGAAGAAAAAAAAAAAATCACTAAAATCAAATGTAAAGATTTCTTTAGCACATCACAGCATTCCAGGGCATTTTTTTGTCCTCTGAAGAAATCATGTTTGTAAGAAGATATTACAAAATAAAAAGCAGTGTTACCCCTGCAAGGATCACACCAAACACTAAAGTGGCGAGAAAGCGAAGAGGCAGACCTCAGTGAAGATGTGCTTCATCTGGGCCTGCTTGTTCCTGAAGCGCTTGATCTTCTGGTGGATGCGTGGGTCCTTCTCCAGCTCCTCCAGTGTGGCCCACTTACAGTGCAGGTAGGAGCTGCGGGGACAGGAGGAGAAGCAGCGCTGAGGACACCATGACAGCCAAAAGTGGGCGGCAGGCAGGGGCGGGCGTTTTAATCACATGTCTGCAGTGCCAGTACCATTTGCCCTTTTCCCTCTACAGGCCATAGACATTTACAGTAATCCATTTACATCCATGGGGGTTATGGACAAAAGATTCCCACGACTAAGAATTCACGTATGACACTTGCCTCCCCCCCAACCTTAACTCTTAACAGTCTGCCAGCCCGAACGATAACATAAGTCTATTCATTACCAACTTCTAAGCAAACAGCGCTGTATGCACGGCCAATTGCTTTGTCATTTTTTTCCCCTCAAATCTTTTTGATCAAAAGTCCACATGAAATTTTTGTTCAAAGTCAAAGATCCAGGACACTTTTCAATATGGAAACAGCGTTTTATAAACTTCAATAACTTACCAATAACTTTTGATATAGACATCAATATATAACAATAACGTGAAAGTAATGTAAAGACTGGTTAAACACCCACTGATACCTTTAACCATATTGCTTCATAAAGCGCATTATCGACTGGGTCCGGATTTACTTGCAGTTAAGTCTGTATCGTAGAACCCCTGATCTACATCTTTTGACATAATATACAAATCACCTAAACTGTGCCCCTGTATGTATAAACTTACTACTGTATGGACTGGGGTCACTATATTTTGGACCCATGCAAAATTACCCACACTGAAAAGTTTAAGTAACGACGAGAAACCCAA
Organism: Cyphomyrus plagiostoma; assembly: GCA_019775915.2. NCBI lineage: Eukaryota > Metazoa > Chordata > Actinopteri > Osteoglossiformes > Mormyridae > Cyphomyrus > Cyphomyrus plagiostoma. Next base: position 575,013 of record JABFEA020000130.1, on the reverse strand, counting down.
GATTCCACAGTCACAATGACAGCTAACATGAGGCTGGTTGCAGAGACAAAGATGCACAGTGTACTCAAACCAAGACTCAATATTAAGGATACAGTGTCCACTACAGAACGATACTACGAATGTGAAGTCCACGATAGTGATGGATCTACTTCGCCCCATAAGGCCTTGGAGCCCAGCAGCTGTGGTCTGAAGATGGCGGCATGGGGGGGGGCGACCCACTACTCACCAGTAATCAGTCAGTAACTACTCACTACTCACCAAGTCAGCAACTACCACTCAGTAACTACCCAAAGCAGGCATGCTGTGTGAGATGCGGAGGCCAGGAGCCATTGGTCTGGCTATAGTTAGCCTGTGTTAGTTACATAGTAACCGGTTTGCCCACCAATTAGGGGCCAATAAAAGCTCCCCACTCTATTCTCCTGTTCCCGTGTTCTATGGATCTGCTCGCCAACAAGAAGTGTCGGCATCCTGTGACGGGCCGTTTCGATCAGAGCGTGAAGTTCAGCGCCGTCCGCGATGAACATACTTACAAATTCCTGTATTTGACGTAGAACTCCTCCAGCTCCAGAGGCAGCTCTCCCTGAGATGCCTGCTCAGGACAGACCGAGACAGAAGTGACACGTTAGAGATGGCCATAGGGAGAGTGTCTGCCATCAGAACCTGACAGACATTCATGTGTCTTCTAAGGCAGGGGGCCATACCTCCTTCTTCACCATACGGACGGCCAGGATCTTCTCAATTATGTTGGCTTCATCTTCAGGGGGCTCCTGGGTACATGGAACATAAACCAATGCTGCGACCGTGCTTGAAGTACCGATTCTTGACATCAGGGGGCGCTGTGACTACCCTACCTCAGCCTGCCAGGCCAGGGTGGCGGCGGACAGAGCCTGAATCCTGCCAGTGCCCAGCACGGCAATAGTCTCCCCGTCATCATCCACCACCTTGAAGTCCAGGTCCTCGTTGTACTTCCTGCGTTTCACTTGCCGCCCGGAGCGACGTTTCTGCGCGGAACAGTCAACAAACCATTAAAATACAACATGCGGAGTATGGCTAGCAAGCTAATAAGAACAGAAGTAGCTCCATTAATAAAGAGAAGACTTTCAAGTTGAATGAAACGGTAAATTAAGGTGCAGCGCCCCCCCGCAGGGAGCCTCACCGTGCCGTCCAGGGTGTCACTGCTCTCCTCGTTGCCGGGGGCCAGCGCACAGAGGGACGCCGTCTCGTCACTCTCCGGCGCCTCCTGCAGGACGTCGCTTTTCCTCTTGCCCTTTTTCTTCTTCTCCGGTGGCACAGGGCCCTGCTCTCTGAACGGAAGGGGGCCGGAAGAGAGGGAGCGTCAGCAGCCTGCCTCACCAAGAGGTGCAGAAAACACACCCGGGCAACCAGACAGAGGCCCCGGCGAGTGACTGAGGCCCGGCGAGCCAACCGAAGCTAACGACACCAAATTAAAGGCCGCCAGGCTAAAGCGGTGGCACACATATACGTTTACAGCAGGGGTGACACGGCAGCGGAGGCGGGGCTCACTTCGCCTTGCGCCCACGCTGCTTCGGGGGAGAGGGGCCGCTCTTGCAGTCTCGGGAGGCCTTCAGCTTGGACTTGGCCCTGGCCTCCTGTGACTTCTTCACTTTCTTGGGCTCCTTAGCCAGCTTGGGCTCCCTTCCCTTCCTCAGCTCCTTGGACCTCCGAGGGAGCAGCTCCTTTCCCTCCACGGCCTCCTTCTTCTTCTTTGGTTTGGGGTCCTTCTCTGCCTTATGCCAAGGCTCCACCTCCTTCCTGTCTTTTTTCTTTCGTTTCTTCTTGACCCGGGCCCCGCCCCCGCCGTCGTCCTCCTCCCCATTCAGCAGCGTCGACTGTGGGCGGGGGCTGAGGCGGCCGGCGGCTGGCCCCACCTCCCCAAAGCTCAGCTGCTTGCTGTGGGCCATGCAGTGATTGGTCAGCCCACTGGGGCCCCGGCTCTGCTCCTGCAGGCCCGGTGGGCTGCTGGAAAAGCGGCTCTGTGCCTTTTGGTCCGTGGCAGTAGGCGCTACTGAGGATGGAGTGTGCTTTAATAACTGGGTGGTGGACATCTGGAGGACAGCGGGCGACAGCGGGGAAGAGGAACAGAGATACACAGGGTTACAAAGTGACACCATGCAGACACACCCCAGCTCTCTATAAACACTGGGGGATGCAAGCAAAAGCAGTAAAACAATAAGTACGACCCAAAAAAATAAAAAACATCTCCCCTCGGGACCCATGCTTCTCTCTATTTTCAATCCTTAAAGCTGTTATTTTCCAATAAACAGCTGTGTTTGAGGGCTCTCAGCAAACTGAATACCAACTAATGCACCCAGAATTTTCACAAAGTCCTTGAATGCCACCAGCTACAAGTCAAATGCAAAATACTTACAGAAAGTCAGATAATTTGACAGTGAGTTAGCAACAGCTTCAGGAAAACTGCTGCCAATGTGAAGAAAATCAACACTAAATTATATCTTATTCACAGGTAATAGGACACAGGACAGAAACACTGATGTCTTAAAAGTACTCAGAAGTAAATCATGTTTTCTAGCTTTGCATAGATAAGAGAACAAATAATAGCTTCAGCAGGACTGGAAAACAACAGGAACCGGTCATCTGAAACGAGCCAAGCAAACAAGCATGTCTGGGTTGAGTATAGGAGGGGCTGGCAAACTCCCACGTCTATAACCCCCACGTCTATAACCCCCATTCTAAGGAGAATGGAATAACACACCTGACAAAAGAACTTCAATAAACCTATGGAGAAACGATCGCAAAATAAGGAGACAATCAGAATTCTTAGCAAGATAAACTGTACATAGCATAGAAATTTTGGCTGCAGTAATTTGTTGCTAATTCTTCTAAACAAACAAAACAGTCAATATATCAAGAAACTAATAACTACTCTAATCACCATTCATTCATTCATGCCAAATTAATCCCTTTTATCCAAGACTGTCAGGTCGTAGAATTGACTTTGTTTTCATCACCTCAGCTAACCAGTCGAACTGCTTTTGATGCGTCATTCTGAGCAATAGTGCTCCAGGGTACACAAAACACAATTAACAGAAAGAGAAAATATTTGCGGTAAAGTGAAAGCAGCGATTAATCACAGGGATGCAACAAGTGCTGTGATTGTTGAAAGTACAATGTAAACTGAATAGCTAAAAATAATACAGACATTATACATAACATTATAAGAAAGGGCAGGGGAGGACCTACGGCCTGAAGGGAGAAGCAGCTCATCCTAATAGTTAGCTTTGTCCACCATCCGACGTTTCCTGTGTGTATAATTAGCAAGTGCTTCCTCTAGATGGCCCACAATAACCCCAACTACAGTACCAATTCCTGTACACAGACTGGGAGGAACACTGCTAGGTTGTCTTGTTTTATTTTTTTCCTGTCCTCCATCCAATCAGCAGAAGGTATTTCGGTTTACGTTTCCCGGCCACTTGCATTTTTATTTTTTTTTTGCCATCCCAGCCCTTATGACTCCACCCATCTGCATAAGCAGCAAAGTCCTGCAGTCGGAGCAGCCTCCAGAGGCAGGCAACCGAGCATTAATTAGCAAAGTCCTGCAGACGGCACAGCCATTGGAGCAGAGGACCAAGCGAAAACGGCAAAGTCCTGCAGCCGGAGCAGCCGCCAGAGGCAGGGAACCGAGCATTAACAGTGAAGTCCTGCAGCCGGAGCAGCCGCCAGAGGCAGGGAACCGAGCATTAACAGTGAACACGAACAGTGAAGTCCTGCAGCCAGAGCAGCAGTGGGAGCAGAGGGCCGAGCGTAAAAGGCAAAGTTCTGCAGCGGAAGAAACTACTAGGTGCAGGGAACCAAGCGTAAACAGCATAGTTCTGCAGCCAGAGCAGCCGCCAGGGGCATAGGACCAAGCACCGGGAAGGCTAAACAAAAAGAGCCCCAATGCTCTGAATGGCTGGAAAAATCACACCAAAAACAAGAGGGACCCGTTTAAAGGCGCAGATCCAAAGAATGATAGAGGCACTGGATGAGCCGCGATATATCAGGACCCTCAGGTTGTAACTGAGGCACAGAACTTCGAGGAGAGGCTGGACTCTGTATGTGCAAGAGGAATCCTGGGAAAGGGATTTTGGAGGGAGTGGTGAACACAGTCGACGCTGGGTTTGGAGATGCGGGACTGGGAAGACAGAGGAGACAAAGCGGCATTCTAGGGCTAAATGTAAACATCTGCTTATAAAATAAGAAGAAAGGAAACTTCCACTACATATTGCCACACAAACATACATACACTTAATAAAATGCTTAACCCTATCACAGGCTACTCACCGTGACAGCTCAACGTTGTGACTGAACATCGTGATATTATTTTACCTTTAAAGGAACAGAGGAAAACCAACGCTAAAACGTGGACGATCGCAGATGGACTACGGCTCCCGCTAAGGGCAGCACGCCTGCGGGTAGTTTCGTTTTCCCGCGCGGCAGCCTGACCTGCGGGCCGGCAAGGGGCCGGACTTCTGCGTCTGCAAACGGGGCAGAGCGGCTGCCGCACTCTGACAGGTACACGGCTAATGTCAATGAATCATGCAGGCTTCACAGCGGGCTGGAAGTAGGGCCGTCGCCACGGAAACAGGCTTCGTACCAAGCCGCAGGAAGCGGCAGCGTAAACACAGTCTCCGAGGTAACCCTTGCAGTGCCGGCAGGTGGCGCATGGCGGGTGTTTGTGCTTCTGTGTGTGCGTGCACATGCTGTCTCGCTCCAAACTGGACAAAGCAAGGAAACATTGAGGTCTGGTGACAGCCCCTGCTTTAGCTTACGTGCGTAAGCCTGGCCATTGGGGCAGAAGCCGTGACCCGGGAGGCATTCTTATTAACGAGCATTAAAGATTAAGCTAAAAAGCATTAGCAAAGGGTCACCTTGAAACTAATCGTTACCCTCAGGCGCGGAGTTCGGACTTGCAGGCGAGTGGCCACGATTTCCTGGGGTGTGCGCTCATGCTCGGACACAGCTGCCCGCCCGCCCGCCCGCAACTGGCCAAGAGCGAGAGAGAAGCAGAGCGTGAGAGAGCGCGAGCTGGCTGCTGCGGTGTGGGTGCAGACGGACATGCACACGCACACACAAAGCTTGCGGCTCCGCTAAGGTTCTGCAGTGCACGCGTTCGTCACACATCCAAGCATACACGCGCACACGCACACACACGCGCACAGGCTGCAGTCCAGCTGCCTCTGAATCAATGGAGGCTCCCTCCCGCATAGTAGAGGCGGCAGCCGCAGTCGCGTCAATGCCAGCACCGCCGTTTCAGGCAAGGAGGCTCCAGCAAACGCCATTCAGACAAAAGGCTGCTGGAAAGAGGCGGGGCATGGGGGGGGTGGGGGGGAGCCTAATGCATACGCTAAATGTGTTTACTGTCGTTTGGCCAGGGGGGGCTGATAAAGGGGAAAAAAAATAATCCAAACCACAGAGCGGAACACAGCTGGATGAGGCCTCCCCATGTGCCTTCGTCTATGTGGGGGGACTGAGGAAGGACGAGGAACGACGTCAAAGTGAGAGCAGCTTCCGACCAAGATCTCGCACTCAGTGCCCTGGCAGCACCCAGAGCACTCCACACGGGACAGCGGCACCACGGTCCAGCTGGTGGTCACTCGCGGCAGTGCTTCGCACCCGATCCTGCGGGCCCAAGCCATCGATTACCCGGCGCTACCTCGACGACAAACAACCCGTGTCGAGAATGTCAATATCAAATCCAATCTTCGCAAAATTGAGAGCAATGTGGCTCCACGCGGCCCAGAAAAAAAACATGACTGCGCTCCGCGTGCGGGAATGAGCAATTAGACGGGAGACAGACTGTGTTTAAGTCTGAGAACACAGCCGAGACATACTGGTTTAAAACCACTGCCTCTGATTAGGTTCTAGAACCTAAACACCAGCCCTACCTTCTCCACCAGGGAACAGGAAACAACCGTCAATGGTTTTACCGTCTAGTCAGTATTTCACAAGAACAAAAGAATTCAGACACTCGCCTGATAAATTGTCTGCATTTAACCCCCAAACATGTATTTCAAAAACTGAAATGTCACATACCATTTCCGTATTTACATACATACTGACATTTACTTAAATGTTGTGTTATAGCACCATGTATTAAATGTTAGCATTATAGGTTCGAAGCAGAACAGAAATCTAAAAAAACAACACATTCCCTGTACATACCATACATATTACACATTCCACACAGTAGCTACGATAAAATAAATGTGCAAGAGTCCATAGTCTTAGTTACAGAAATAAAAATACTTAATATAACTTCTTAAGCTCAGCGTAGGTGGGTGCAGCCCCATCCTCGGGAGGATTTCCTGCTTATCGGCCAAAACTCTGCATTAAGGTAATAAATTTAACTCCATCCCACCATTGTTACCTATCATATTTCAAGATCCCCCACCCCCCATCCCACCACACCACACCCAATAGAGACATGAAACTAAATTCTCATTTGCACAACAACAATCAGATATGCAGACGACCCGTTAATGACGACACTGAAGACCTGTCAGCATTACAGGAGACACAAGCTCATCCTTCAGTACAAAGTTAACCTTGATGAACTTGACCAACAGAATGATGGATGGCCCTACAGCTTAGGATGTCAGAGTTTGGGCTGTAAGTTCTGTAATCTTGACCCACACAATATGTAGATGCTGTATGTTGCCTATGCTAATGATTACTGGCTTTCTAATAGGAGGGGACAACTAAGTCCTACCACTGCTCTCTTATGCTAACATGCTAGTGTTAAAAGCCAGGTAACCAGTTGCCCTTGGGTCCTTAGGTGACCCCAAATCAAAGTCTGTCTGTACCATAGGACATTGTCCGCCGTTGCACATGTCCATAATACCTTTGTTGTTGCTACATTTCAGTTAAAGGCATTGGAGGGTCTATACCACAGAAGGCACAAAACAAGAAAAAAGTGAATTGACTAATACATGTGATAAAACTGAAAGGATGCCCACAGCATTTCCAGTAACCTTTCTGAAAGTGTAGACCTGCTCTAAAGCCTTGCAATGACTAGACGTGAATCAGACACAAACACACAGCACACGGTACAGACGATGTCTTATTTTAGAGCTGCATTATTCCCAATTAATTACATGTATAAGGAAAACAAGCCAATGATATCCCATCCACACATCTATGTTAGCCAATAAAAATTAAGCCTCCCCTCACAGTCACCTCTCTGATAATTAATGACATCACAATGGTGGCATTGTTGCAAGAAAGTCACATTTCCCTGTCAGTACCTCTCAGAGACTGTTTATTATTTTGATGAAGAGCCTTGTGTTTAGTCTCTGTTTAATTACACAAAAGATCATTAAGAAGTCGTGATGAATGCCATCTTTTCTGTCAAACGGGTTTGACTGAAGATTTAAATATTCATGTTCTGGTGTACTCTGAGGCAGGAGGTACACAACCGATGAGTTTTTTTGGGCACCATGGGAATGACGAAGGTACCTCTGCATTTGAGAATTTAAGCATTAGCACTAGAATAAAGGAACAGATAATCCCACACCAGCAAAGAGAGGGAAACAGGATTTTCCACTAACATTCATCCCTGTTTTCTACGAGATCATCCTCAGATGCTACACACTTTACCTGACAGGCAGCTGTAAACTTTCCACGGTTTACAGATGCTGCTGATGCAACCGAATCACAGGATCTTTGAGAAACACTAGAAACATAAATGAGAGCAAAACGACCCAAAAAGCTAAAGCAGGATCAATAAAAAAAGAAAACTACGGTAAACAAGATATAAGAGCGAGTATAAGAGGGAACTCCGGCCTGAGGCAAGCTCAAACCTGGCCGGAATGACAGCATCCCACAGCAAAGTCCACAGAGCAAACGGACGGCTCGGGGCTGGAGAAGAGGCTGCACTCCTAAGGCTGCCAGGGGCTGATCCCTACAGCAAGGGGAATCCAAGCCCCACTGCCCATCAGCTCCGCAGGGCACAGGGAGGGGGAAACCGCATGCGGCACACAAGCTCTCAGATCCACTATGATCCGCAGCAGCTTGAGAGAGACGGGCAATCGTTTCAACATTCAGCTTTTAAATTAGCCCAGTACGCAAATGTAATTGGCAAGCATGGCCGTATCTTGGCCACGTTTCGAAGGGACGGCGGCGGCGACATGGGGTACTAACCTGTTTGTCTTTCTTTTGTATTTTCATTGTTTCCTAGTCTTTGTTGCATCTACAACAAAGAACAAAGAAGTTTGTTAATTTTAAATAAAAACAGTCATGCCACAATCATTAATAGCTAGCGTTGTGGAAATATGGAGGTTTAAGAGTAGGTACTGGCAGATAAAAATAGAAAATTAGTGAGATTTAATAAGTCAAAATGCTTTGTTTTGATATCAAATAGAGACAAAAAAAACGTTCCAAGTGATCACCTTAAATGGCTTTTCAGATATGGCTTCCAGGGGTGTGCCTGACCTGATGAGAGGGGACCTCACTTTCACTTACAATCAGTGCCGGAAGCCTGCCGTGCAACATTTTGGTGTCAAAGCTTTATTTGATACCCAGGTTTATGGGATTTTGTGAAATGGTATTTTTAACAGTATTTTTGGTAACACCATTTAACCGGTGCATTACAATGTGTTTTTTAGAATGACATAATGACTAGGTACAGGTTAGCAAAACAAGCAAAAAAATATCCTTTATGCTCATGGAAAGATTTATATAAATGTAACATTTCTGAACAAAGAAAGTTTGTGAAGTGTTTGGGCCAGTATGTATACTTTTCAGTGGTTTATATTCCGCACATGCGCACACAAATTCATATATAACCCACTCATATCAGGGGGTGATTTGTTAGTTCCCCCCAAAAAAGTTAATGAGTTGTAGAGACCTGAATGTCTTATGATGCTGGTCCAGCTGTCAAGCCTGCTCACAGTGTATAATACAGGGTGCACCCGCGAGAGCAGGGTGAGTCATCGTGCCCCATCGGTCTGATGCAAATGAGGACGCGCTGCGCATGACTGGAACAGTGCACAGGGCAAGAGGTCAACCAGAGGTCACCCCAGCCTCTCCACACATGACTAACTATTAAAAAAGACTAATAAAAGTATCACCTGACATTTTACAGCAAAGAGTCAGGTCAAAACATTGAACTGGATCACCTGGAACTGTCCTGTTTGGAAGGCAGGGTCTATTTTGTTGCTTAGGATATTCATGAATCAAAACGTACAGATATTACACATGGAGTTTCACAAAACATCAATTTTAGCGCCCGTCCTATTTAACCTTTATATGCTCCCTTTGGGTCAAATTTTTAAAGCCAACAATACTGCACATCCTAATCACCATGACGATACCCAAAGCTGCATCCCATAATGACCAAACTCCCACTGACCTACCATGTAACTGTCCAGAGCAGCTTAATACATGGATGCAATAAAACTTCAGTTTCATCATGGTAAAAAGCAGAAAAGGTTTAAAATGGACACTTCTTAAATCCAGGACTCTGAAGACAGGTCATCCAGATCAGAAAGCTTAGTGTTTTAATGCACAACTTTTAGTAACCATATGACAGCAGTGACTAGGTCAGCCTTGTATCATTTAAAAAATAATCAGCAAAGTCAGAGGGGTCTATTTCCAATCAAGACTGAGAAAACAATCCATGCTCCTAATTCCAGTAGGGTGGATTATTATAATGCTCTTCTGTCCGGTCTCCCTAAAAAGACAATCAGAGAATTGAAACTAATTGAAAATGCGGCTGTATGTTTGCTTACTAAAACACATCACCCCGTCACCTGGGGGTTTACGCCAGCCTCAGTCAGCTATAAAAAAATTTTAAATACTCTTATTTGTCATTTAATGGTCCAAGTCTGACATATACTTGTGAGATGCTTGAAGCCTACAAACCCAGCAGGGCCCATAGATCCTCTGGAACTGGTCAGCTGGCTGTGCCTAACACTCGAACAAAGCAGGGTAAAAATCGCATTCGGCTATCATGCTGCTGAAAACTGGAACCAACTACCGAAGTTTCTTAGACATGCTCCAGCTATAGCCATTTTTAAATCTAGGTTTAAGAATTTATTTCACTATGCTTTTGGCTAACTATTGTAATTTTGGCATTAACAATTTATAAACATTTTCAATGTATGTGACTTTCCTTAATGTATTTAAGATGTCCTTTTTATGTCAATTTTAATATTCTTAACATTCATACATCATCTTCTGCAAAGCAGTATGAATGGTGCTTTATGAATAAATTTGCCTTTGCCTGTCCCAGCAACACAACCCCCCCCCCCAGGGTGAGAATGAGGCAGCCCTGATGAGTCAATTGAGCAATTCAATTCATTTACGTGTCACGCGTTCAAAGAGAGGCACGTACCACACACACACACACACACACACACACACACACACACACACACACGCCACAATGTAGTGGCAAATAAACAAACAAACAAATAACCAGCAAAAGGCGGCACACGCAGAGCCGTGCGGTCATATGCGCGTTAACAGCAGACGGCTGATGAAAATATCTTCATCCTAAGACACCAGCCCCTGGCTGCGATTTTCTGGGTGTGGGGGTCTCGTAAATCCCTCAAAATGATTACCAAGTCGGACAGCTTAAGAAAGTGGGACACATGCCTGATGCTTCCCGAGTGAAAGGCCCTGAACAGCCTGACAACTGTAATTCACCCAGCAGGATTTATATAGGAGGGGCATCCCATTCAGGGTGTTCCCCAGACCTGTGCTTCCAGGAACAGGCTGCAGGGTCACCGTGACCCTGCCCTGGGTAAGCAACATGGAAGATGAGTGGATGTGCCACATGCGTGAATACATCACCACAGCCTTTAGCATTCAACCTCAAGCTGGCCGCGCCTTGTATCTGCTTTACATAGGCAAAGACTTGAGTAAATGCTGTAACGGGGAAGTCAAAAGATAGGGCAATATTGAAAGGATTGTTGAGCACCTATTGTCTAGAAATAGGTGCTTGTGTAAGCCTGGTTTTTATTGCCTAGTTTAAGGATGACACAGATTAGAGAACATGGAAACTACAAATCACAAATCTATGCATATGGACATAGACGTCTGACACGTTCCAGTTGCAGTAGGATAATTGGTTTCCCTGTGACACACCTGTGAGCCTTATTAAAAAATAATAACAATATGGCTGGTTTTCTGATAGCAAAATAAAGCTTTGCTCTTTTATTCCACCCAGAGGATAAGCCAGGATTGTTCCTTGTGCTGCTGGGGATAAAGTCCAGGTAACCATACAGCCTTGATTCATCAAGCCTCCAGAATCATTAGCCAAATGATGGATGGATGGAAGGATGCTTCACCTAGGAAATGTTCAGGGTCAATGTAATTAGGGCTGTACAACTAATCAAAAATACCACACTCTCACTTCTAAATCACTACAGTTCTTCTGCACTGTATCACATCAGCTGGATCAAAACAAGCGTTCCTACTTTTCCCTAGGAGTCTTAGGTGTCCCATAATTCTGTATTCTCTTTAACGGGGGCTTTCCCACCACACCAGGTACCACACTTTTGGTACTTCAAGAAGGTACCAAAAGTTCAGCATTTCAAGGTGTTAGTTTTCCATTAGGGTAAAAACTAGTACCGGCACTGAATGACATCACATTTTCAACCTTGTTGTTTAAATTATTCCTAGATGGGTTTTGAGAAGTTTATGTTGAAGTACTAAAAAAATACTCCACTGGCAGTCTGGGTACTGAAACTTTTGGTAACCAAAACATAGGTTACCCTAATTGAATGGCCATATCTGGGTTTCCCATCTGTTGTCAGAAGTTGACGTGCTGGTCCTGGACCAATCATGTTTGGCACAGTCATGTTTTGTTGTGCTTCCTTTTGCAGTTTGAGTGCAATAAACATTTAAATTTAAGAAGAAAAAAATCATTACAGAGAATTGCAAATTCCAATTCTAAGAAAAAGAATCACGTTTTACAATATTTTTTTCAGAATCGTGCAGGCCTAAATGTAATGTACCTAATCGGTAATAGAGTGGTACCACTGTTCTTGAACTTAATCCATTCCGGACTCCGGATCGAATCCTAAAAAAGTTTGAGTTCTGATCGAATTTTTCCTATAAGAAATAATGGAAAACCAATCAATTGGTTCCTGGCACCCCAAAATTACACCTAAATGTGTTTTTTTTTTTTTTTGCAAGCATTTAAACGGAAAATGAACCGGATAAAAGAGCAGCATTTTTTTCTTAATGGCTTCCAAAACGATAAAGATCTTATCCCAACATTACCCCTGTCCTGCCCCGATCGTCCGTTCCTTCCATGTGCCACACCCCCTGGTTAACCTCGAGCGGGATCCCCATGTGATCAGCTGTTTCTGGCTGTTGTCATTAGTCCTCTGTATTAAGTTTGCATTTCAGTTTGTTTCCCCAGTCCAGTCATTGGGTGCATTCGACTTCCTTACAGAGCTGGCTTATAGCAACGCATTCTGATCCTGACGCAATGCATTACGGTTAGATGCATTGCGACCTCTCACCTGGCTGCACAAACTGGAACCACCTCCGTGACGACACACCTTTGGCCTCATTGGCTGAATAGTTTAGTTACATGCATGATGTTTGTATCCCAGGCAGTTCCGATGCGTAATCTGCTATTTTCTCCCGAATATCACGTAAAGCAGTGAGAACTGGTTTAAAATAAAGTTTAAATAGATTAAATTAATGCTCTAATTGTACACCTAAGTTAGTGGTTTATTTGTTAGTTACTGTAATGTTGCACTGCTTTATTTGGTTAATTGTCCAGTCTGTGAGGAAGGCATTCAAGTAAGAATTGCATTGCAGTATGACTCATTTCTGGGGCATACAATTTATATTAGATCAGCGTTCACGGTTCGACTTCTGATATTCAGATTGAGTTCTAGGTCAAATTGGTTTGTTCGACTTTCAAGAAATTCGAGTTCTAGTGAGTTCGAGAACCGAGGTACCACGGTATTTGCTAAAGATGTAAATCTGTTATGAAATATAAAATCACAAGACTGCAGCCAAGGAAAACTGACAGACGTCCTTCCCCTCTCGCTCCCAGGGGCCGTCAGCCTTTCCAGCAGCAATAAGTCCATACAAACACCCACGTGCCAACAATCGCTGGTCTGTCCACCTTGGTGGGCCTATTAAGCCATGGGAGCACCTTTGACATGGCTTTCCATTTAAAGTGAATCAGACTTTTATGAAAGAAAAAATGTCTGTTGGGAAGCAGTGTCTTTCTTGGCTATTCAACGGGATAAATTTAACTTTGGGGGGTGGCTTTGATGTCCTCCAAATTTTAACTGTGAAAAAAATCTGAGGTCAGACTGTTATTTATATTATACACGCCCACACATGTAATATACATACATATACACACCCATATAATATACACACATACACTCACCTAAAGGATTATTAGGAACACCATACTAATACGGTGTTTGACCCCCTTTTGCCTTCAGAACTGCC